>JALIZH010019234.1:0-37284 GCA_030522465.1 Rhipicephalus appendiculatus
ATAATGACGAGACATGGGCGCTCCATTCTTGGGGATTGCATGATCCCACCCTTCCAAGCACGCTGGGGCACTGGGGCTGTCAGCTCATGGTTACCTTTTGCTTGGATGATGGTGTAGTAACTGCTGCATTTTGGCGTGGCCCATTTGGGACCAATTACAAAAAATAACATGCATCAAAAGTGTTCGCCTTTGTTGCAGCGCGCGAAATGCAGGACAGTCTGAGAATCCAGTGCTTCTGGCGCCACACGGAAGACCGTGACATCTCTAAAGAGGGCAGAAGGCCCGCAGACAGCGAAAAAAATTGCGACAAATGAAGGATTCTGCCAATGAGGAGCTTACCATTCCGATGTCACACGCGCACACCACATGTACGCGAGGGATGTGTAACGCCGGCAGACGTTGCCTGCTCCGGGATTAGTATTAGCAACTCGTTTCAAGCGTGGCACGGCATACAGTTAGGGCTGTATGGAATAATAGCTGCGCCTGAAAGGTCGGTTCCTTTTCTACATTTTAGTTAGACAATGAAACCTGGGAATCCCTTCATACAACAATTGCTCTCCTCCTCTCAGTCCAATACACTAATTCTACATTGCGAGCCCCGCCACAACGATGTCCCTGGGAAAACCACGACCGAGAACAGTTTCGCCGGTACGTTCAGGCTAGTTATAGACAGCTTTCTCACTTTTGGTGGACCGTAGGTCTGTAGTGAGACTTGCTCAATTTCTGCCACATACCCGCGTTACGCGAATAGTCCCGGCAGAACCTCCACCAAGAACGGCTGTTTTCTTAAAATAAAATAGAAGTAATTGAGTACCAGAAGCCTTACGTCGACCAAAAGCAAACAAATCAAGGTATAGTAGTACAGGCAAAGCTGAACACTGGAAAGTCAAAAATTTTGTTGTTGTTCTAATTATGGCCAGCAAGTGCTACAGTTCTAGCTTCCTCCAATACCAAACTGATTTTTGTAACATATGTTAATTAATAATTTACGAAATTTCCCCCTCAAAGGTGATTTCAAACGGTAGTCTACAATTCTTTATCCATACGCTCAATTTTATGACTTTTTATATTTGATTAATAAAGACATATGTTTTACACGCCATTCTATGCCTCTTTCGCTGTAGGCATGCAAAAGGCACTTTACTATTTCAGTGACGTTGTGGCATTTTGCCGTTGTCCGTTATGTGACCAAATCATTAGATAGAGATAGCTAGATAGATAGATAGATAGATAGATAGATAGATAGATAGATAGATAGATAGATAGATAGATAGATAGATAGATAGATAGATAGATAGATAAACGGACTGAGGCGAGCGAGAGGGGAGCAAGAGTTAACCCTCCCCTCCCTCTTTCTGGTGAACTACACTTAGAACACGATTTATCAAAATCCGATTCTTTCGCATGTAGACTACAGGGCTCTCATCAACCCGAATTAGCGAAATGGGTCGGTCGCCGAAGCCGGGAAATACTAGAGTAACAAAGTTGATTTCCTTCCACTTTCGCAGTGACGAGTTTAGGGGTGAAGACACTCGTATCACAACACCTGCTACACAGCTATGACAAAACCACCTGCGCCATCCGCCTGTCCGTCGGTCCGTCCGTCTGTCTGTCCGTGCGTCCGTCCGTCCTTTCTTCTAGTCGCCGACTTCAACGTAGGCATTATGGACCTTAGGACCTAGCTTCGCCCACTCGTCATCATTCACTTCGCGGAGTTGCGTGGATTTTTTTATTCGGGCGTACGCTCTAACGCTAAGGAATCACCTAGGTGCCCAAATCTAGGCTCTAGATTTAGCTTGAGGAGGCTGCAAGCCATATACATGCATGGGGGGAATGGAATTGTCAGTCCGTAGCATTCATACATATACCGGCAGGCACTACAAGTGGCGGCATTTGGTTTCGAATCATATCGCTGCTACTTTGTAGTGCTACCTTCTCGGACAGTCACTTCATCCACTCCCCGCGTCTCCACATATCTTTCGCCCTTTATTGCTTCGCGTATCTTCCTTTCTGGCCTGCATCGCCCGGACATCGTGCCGCCTTTGTCCGGGTGACATGAGTGGCTCCATGTCAAGGCCGCCCTCGCGGACTTTTCACGTGCGAAGGAGTAGAATGGTGGCAAGGGTATTGTCTTGGTGTCTTTTTCTTGTTGCAATGCTACAATTTCAGATTTCAGAGAGTCGAAAACTCCATTCCCGCTTTTATAGACTTCCCGATTTAACGAAGTAATTCGAGTGACGCAATCACTTCTTTAGATCGAATTTCGACTGTACTTGTCGGAATTCGAAGCCACATGGAAGAAATAGGCAACCGAACAACTTGCTTCTCCAATTGATATATGCTCAAAACTTATCGGTGAGAATAGTATTTTTACCATTGTACTCCTTTCTATCTCACCAGTAACATTTTCAAGCAGCTAAATTACTTGACGTTGCATAGGGAGGTGATGAGCAGAAACCCTGAAGTAACGTTTGCAGATTTCATCAAGGAACAGCACGCTATATTTCAGCTTCCGATTGCCGCCAGAGGAGCTCCCAGGTTGAATTTGAGAAGGTGGTGGTGCTCAAGAGAATCGTTCATTATGAGCAAGTGGTGTGGCTTCAAGTTCCACGTGCAGTGCACGATGGTCGATTCGGCACTGTAAAGCCACCTCTATCAGGTTCTGCTTTGTTCACCGTAGCTGCGGCGGACACCAGCAAGCTCGCCGGCAAACAATGCCTCCGGCACAAGTAAAACAGACTGTTTTTTTTTTATTTGGACATGCACTTCTCTCAATAGTCACAACATTTGCTTTCATCATTGCCCTATATGCATGGTTTCTTTTACATCTGTCTCGTGGAAGATTGTCCCCGTTTGCGAAAAACCTTTGCAGTTTCTGCATGTGATTTTTTGTATTTGGCATGGCCAATACTGTTTACAATCACCGGCGTAACGGTAACCTGCGTCCCCGACATGGCTGGTGTGGGTTTATTCTCTTGAAACGTGCATTGTACTGCGTGAGCAGGCTTAAAGTTCTGAATTTTTTAGATGCGAAGCATCTTATGCTTGGAGCTCTGTCCGTCCCTCCCGCGTCCCGCGTCCCCCGTCCTGCGTCCGGCCACTTTCATGAAGTAGGGAAGCACCCATTATGCGAACCAGAACACTGTAGTAATGTGAAGGCCGTCAACCACTACTACAGGCTTCAGAGTCATGGCCGAGAGCACAGAGAGGCTGCTTAGCAATGGCTCGGCAGGTGGTGTCTTTCGCCCAGGTTGACCCCATTTCTTGATCTTGCTTGCATGTGTTTGGAGGGGGGCCTAGTCCGTTCATCCTTCCCGCGTCCCACACCACCACAGCGCATGCGCGTCCCCTCCCCTATCCTCTCCTACACTCACCCCTTTTCTCTACTCTAGGAATCATCTACTCTGCGGAGCTGCGCCCACATCCCCGCAGCCCATGCGCGTCCTCTCCCCCCTCTCTCCTCTAGGAATCCTCTACTCTACGGAGCGGCTCGCGCGTCCCACACCCCCCCAGCGCATGCACGTCTCCTCCCCCTCCTCTCCTACGGACCCCCCCCTTCCTCTCCTCTAGGAATCCTCTACGGAGCGGCGAGCCCGACAGGTGGTGTGACAGCTGCATACTCCACTGGGGGGCGCCACGGTAGCTCCGCGGTATGAAAATGACGGAGCGTGCGCGCCTCATTCTCTCTCCTGTGCAGCGCCGCGATGAGCGCCCGGACCGCTGCCGTGAAATGAGAGCGGCGACGTTCCTGCCGCTCAAGCTAATTATCTCCCTGCTGCTTCGCATCCACACATGGTTCCCTTTAGCGGGAGATGGGGAATTTTTTTTCGTGTTTTCATGAAGTATTGTTCAAACCTGCAGGCAGCCACGCCATTTTCTTACGGACGTTGTGGTCACCGACGCATCGTACTCCGTCTAATTTAATTATTCCAAGAACCTCCTTACAATGGCGCCCAACGTGGGGCGAGGCTGATTGTAGTGTTGGACTCATAAAAGAAACATGGATTTAAGTGAGCTGAGTACCATCGCTGAGAAGCTAGGCCTAACTCCGCGCTGGTTCGCATCCACACATGATTCCGTTTAGCGGGAGATGGGGAATTTTTTCTGAGAGGCACAGCTAACGCCAATACCTCGATGTTCCGCACATGTTAACGTTCCTTTATGTATGCGTTTGGTATTCTTTCCTGGAATAAATTATGGAGCAGCCATGATTGAATTATAAGAAGTATTGCGAGATTTTATGTCCCATACCATGATATCGTGAAGAGAGATATGAAGAATAAATTTAACTGATATAAATGGGCACAGCCCGTACTTAGCGCTTTCTCCTACGCCGGTCGTACTTCACCTGGCAACTTTTGAAAATGCGTCTTCGTCTAGTCTGCCTCATTAGAACTTCAGGGCTGATTTCGCTGTTTGGGCAAATGGAAAGTGATTTCTTTGTTGACTTCGCTCACACCATCTTGTGATTCAAAGCATTGCCTCCTTCAGTGGAGCTAGTTGATTCATAGCTAACACTGGTTCGAGCAGCGTAACTGAAACAAGGACAATGAGAAGAGAGAAAAGGATGTCCGGCGGATAACCAAATAAACTTCGTGCATACGACACCAGGGACTGAATACTTCTGGATATCTGTTCGTGACTAGGCATGTTTGGCTACATATTTAGCGGTGAGTTTAGAACAAAATTCTAAGTTGTTAGTAAAGTGACCTCCTTTTCCGTCTTTTCTTAGTCCCTTGTTTTAATTTATCCTGCTTAAATCATTGTTAGATGTGTACACATCATTTTCTGGACGTTTGTTAGCAACCATGGTAGTCTGAGCCATACCACTAAAACTGCGAGACCCTAAGCTTCATCTTAGAGAGTTGAACAAGTTATATCCATACGCACGCACACACGCACGCATGCGCGCGTGCGCCTTTTCGTGGAGACCACAATTATGCTGCAAGGAAATGCTAAGTGCAAACGCCCAAGTGCAAATTTGCGCTCACGGCCGAACACGCCGCCACCGACACGAGAATTTCCGCGAAACAAGGTTTTAACAGTGCCGCGTTAATAATCCAATTAACTTCTTGCTCTGGTGGCACTGAAATATATATTTTGTTTCGTTTGCTTTTAGGTGGGCCATCACCTCAGTTTGCCAAAATTAGGAACGACTTTCTTTACGCATGTTTAAAGAACTAATGTTTGCTTTCGTCCACAACGGAAGTCGGCTTGCGAAAACATCCGAACAAGTGATGTTCTATTCTTTACTAGTATGCTTTTCCTAGCGTTTCGGCCGATTGGCCAGCCTTCGACAGAGCGTAATACACGAAGGCTAGCCCACCAGGCGATTTCTCAATTACTAGCCTAGATTTTGTACGCGGTGCATGCCTCAACGGTGCCGTAGGGAAACGAATGACTGTGCGCATGACTTTTTCCGTTTCAAAGTATCATTGAATGCCCATTGCAAGAGGAGTAGTTAAGTGCCCTCTACGCCATTATTATTCCTTTTGCGAATCAGCCAAGGGGCTATTACGCGTCCGTAAGACAACACGCAGAACTACGCAGCTGCTCACTTCGTTGAAGCTTTTACAGCTGATGATTATTAAATATGTCCCAGCGTTTTGTAATGAATTGCCTTTAAAACATTGACTCCTTGCCCAATTCACACGTTTTGACGCCTGGCGATATTCTACGCTTCTGGTACGCAATATTACACCTGCCAAGGAGACTCCATCGACTACATGACATTCATACAGCGTTTTTTTCCAAGCAGTTCAAGCAATAAAATGGCTCTGTGGAAGCCAGCGGAATCACTGGCTACCAAAAGAGTGTGTCTTTGTCACAAATCACCTCCGATGTAAGTTATGTAGTTGTAAGATCTCCTGGGCTCACGACATTTAAAAACTTGGCCAAGAACCCCCCCCCCCCCCCCCCCCTAACGTTGTTAAAAAGTGCACTTGTAGTCTTGGTTAAGTTTTCATAGGATACACTTTCCGCGCATGTATGCATTTAACAAGCACATGGAACTCTAGCTTCAGCTCCAGTGCCAAACATACAAGATGAGTCGACCTGGTAACTTGCAACGTAAAATGGGTTGCTGCGAAACACGAAGACGTAGGTTAAATTCACGACTTCAACGAACGCATTTCAACGCGTCGAAATGCAAGCATACTCCTGTACCTATATTTCAATTCAAAATGAATAAAGAACACGAGGTTTTTAGAATTATTCTGGAGTCCCCCCATTACACCGTTTCTCAAAATTGTTTCATGTTTCTGGCACGTAGGACCTACAGTTTCACCCTTCAAATGAAAGTGGATCTTTCCCTACAAGCTCATAAACCGGAATATAATGACGGCACAGGGTTTTCACAGTGTGGTTGTTCACAGTGAATTCATTACATGCGGTACAGCTGTTCTTCCGCTGTGCACCAAATAGCATCTGCAAGATCAGATGCTAGAAACAACATGAATGCTGTCATTGACGAGCAAGTTGCGCCCATACTTCTGCCTGAAATGGCGAGGCAGCTCCCGAGCAAGTCCATAGCAATGGCGTTACACGTTGAGTCATCTGTAGCTGTCATACTGCCGTAAAAGCAGGGCGCCACTACACTTCGCAAATTTGTAGCATATAACCCCGAAACCTTCACTGTGACATCTCGTATGATCTCATTATTCAAGGGCTAACAGTACGATCCATGTCTATTGCGTTCGCGGTATAGGTGTAAGAAACGACGTGCCCTTGCTAACGACTAGGGGCCTGTTTTCCGGCGGGCTTTTCAAGCTATACACCAGTGTTGCGGAAAGGGCGCCTCTATTCCATTCCAGGGATATAGAACTTTCCGCAATTCCATTCCTTTCAATTTTTCAGAATGAAAAAAACTTATTCCATTGCCACTCCGGGAATAGGCGGGCAGTACAATTTCGTTCCTGTTTTTCCTCAACGTTGGAAAAGCATCTTGATAGCTTTATGGAATTAATAATGAACGCCCCATAAAGCTCATGCCATCAGATGCATTAAGAACTGCATAAGTATGCAAAACACGTTACCAGGGTCGAGGGATAGTAGCTTGGTGGCACATGTGGTGCAGTACAACCACCGTGTCGATTCCCATAGGGACAGTTCTCCCGCTACCTGTAGTATTTGCATGGACAGCATGTTTGAATGAATGGTGATGTTCTAATATTGTTTAAGCTTAAATGTCTTACTGCTAAAATGACGACATAGCGTATTTTTATGCTGACAAAAGTACTGTTCAAGAAGACTAAGGAGTTTTGCCACGCGTCTGGAGCGATCACGAATATGGAGAAAGCTATGATTTGGTTAATGGGGAACAAAACCCTCTAGATCTGCTCATATGAGTTGGAACAGTGCACCGTTCGGGCAAAGACTATCAGCAGTACTCGGCGCACACCGCGCCTTAGTGTTCCAGAAGCTTCTCAGTTGTAGTAGATCGTTTTGTTAAGACTGCACGCAAGAGGCTAACACGCAAGATTATTCCAGAGCTTGCGCGACGACCAGTGATAAGAGTAGAATGTCCGACGCGTGATGTATAAAAGCCAGCGCGCTCCAGCGATGATCAGTTGATCGACGGACGACGCTCTGTTCGCCGCTATCAGTGCCAGTGCGTATCGCTGTAATCTGGCTTTCAGTCTACCGGCCACAAGTTGGGGCAAATAAACGGTTTAATATTGGACATACCCACTACTGCCTTCGTCGACGTCACGACCACGTGACAATATACATATCCCGTACGACGCAAACCACTTTGGTGTAAACACAGCAAACTAAATATGCAGAAAAAAGACGCCTTCTGCAATCGCGTGCACATACGTTCCCCTGTTTTTTACTGGTTAGGAACTACGTATGCGCCAGCAGATGGCGTCAAACTCTGTGACGTCATGCTGACTGATGTGGAAACATCAATTGCACCATTGATTTTTTCCCCTTTTTTTTGACATAGCCAAACGTACTGCCACCCACATCCCAGGCATCAAACCGCGTCGGCACCATTTGTAGGGGAAGGTCAAAACGTTTCCACGAAAGTTATAGCAGCTGGATTTGTGCATATTGCAAAAACAAAAAAAAAAAACATTGTGCCTCATGCATTCGCTTTTTACGACTAGCGGTTACCCTGCCTGGAGGCACATGATTTGTTAATGTCACTACGACATTGGTGAATGGAAGAGCCAATATTTAGTAGTTAACTTTTTTTGTTTGTAACTCTTAGCAGAGCTCACTTCACTATCTAATGCCTCTGTCCTGCTACGAAATGCAATTTAGTGCGTATGACGTTTCTGCATATGGGCTTCAGTGAACGCCCATCGTATTCTCTGCACAGTGCATCAAAAATTGCACACGTAGAGAAAGTGTTCAGCCACCGCCGCCTCCGCTTTAGAGATAAGCAGCACTTGTTTGCATTATATTCTTCTGTCGTGAAAGGATTTCACGAAACTCACAGAAAACGAACTGCAGCTCTGATGGAAAACTCAAAAGTTCCTAAAATATTGAACAAGCGTTCTGTAGGTGCTTTTCTTGTGGGAAAACCTACGCGCGGCAAATTGGTGACTGTGAATACCCGTCTTAAAGAAACTTGCATTGTCGTCGTAAAATATTCTCCAGGCTTTTCTTCGCACTGTGAACTTTGTCATATTGATTCCGGTTTTTCACAGTTAATCTGGGTGATGTGAGAGTGAGAAGAGAAACGAGAAGGGGATAGCGCAAATAATAACCTAACCAGGGCTGGGCAGTATCGCGATACAATAGTATCGCTATAGTATTTCAGAGATACTTTTGAGTATCTGTATTTATGTATCGAGACACATTTGAAAAATGTATTTGTATCTCAGTAGTGAAATACTTTTCCGATGTATAGATTGTATCGCGATACTATGCAGGGCATGGCTATCTCGTTACATCTTTATTTTGTGAGATATGAGTCTAAGCGCGTTTTCTGTGCTTCCAAGGGCAGGATGAAGGTTTTTTTTGTTACTTTTTTTTTGCCAAGACAACAAAAGGCGCGCCGCTGGTCGGCGACATAGGAAGGGCCGCGATGGTTTCCCCTCAATCACAGAAACTCCCCCCCTTTCTCTCACTTAGAGATCCTCTACTCTACCGAGCGGCCCCCGCGTCCCACACCCCCCCACAGCGCATGCGCGTCCCCTCTTCTACGCTCGCCCCCTTTCTCTACTCTAGGAATAATCTATTCTACGGAGCGGCGCCCACATCCCCGCAGCGCATGCGCGTCCTCTCCCCCCTCTCTCCTCTAGGAATATTCTACTCTACGGAGCGGCTCCCACGTCCCACTACCCCACAGCGCACGCACGTCTCCTCCCCCTCCTCTCCTACGGACCCCCCCTTCCTCTCCTCTAGGAATCCTCTACGGAGCGGCGAGCACGACAGGTGGTGTGACAGCTGCATACTCCGCTGGGGGGCGCCACGGTTCCGCGGCGTGAAAAGGACGGAGCGTGCACGCCTCATTCTCTCTCCAGTGCATCGCCGCGATGAGCGCCCGGACCGATGCCGTGAAATGAGAGCGGCGACGTTCCTCCCGCTCAAGCTAATTATCTCCGCGCTGCTTCGCATCCGCACATGGTTCTCTTTAGCGGGAGATGGGGAATTTTTTTCGAAGGTTAACCAATTGGCGTGTGTGATTTGTAGAAGCGCGACTTTCGAGAAGTGGAGATCAGGAAAGCTTTAACAGCGGAGTTGTAGCTCACCGTAGTTTGTTCGGTGTCACCAGAAAAACATCATCATGAACCGGCACGTGCTCTCTTCGTCCTCCTCTTCATCATCGTCCTCTCCTGCTTCATAAAAAAATACACTAGAGCCCATTTCTCCAGCGCAGGAAGCAATGACATTGATAGGCGAGCCGCCAGTACAGAGAGAGAGAGAGAAAGCGAAATAAAGAAGAATCACAATTTCACCGCGAGGGTCGAGCAATGAATGCGGTAGCAAGAAATTGTAATATTATACAAAGTAAGGCTGGCAGCTAACTCTTTCGGATCCGATCCGACGCAGGTGTATGAGAATGGGGCCGCTCCAGGGAGAGATGCGCTTTTTGCACCATCTCTTCCCGTTGAGAGCGCAGCACGTAGAATGGTATACGAGCCGACCATTGATGCCTGTCGAGATAGCGCGCGCGCAAGCAAACGCGACCGCGCCCTTAGAATCAAATTTCCCAGTTGCTGCTCGAACGACGCCCCGCCCCTCCCTTCCCGCATTCCTTCATGGTCGTTAAAGATGGGCGGTGGGTTTTCCTTAAGGGCTTTCGAAGGCATGTATAAAACACGGGAAGTTGTTATCGCATGCGGTGTCCGAACGACGGAAATCGGCCGGCTCGTTTCATCTCTGCTCCAGCCGCGTTCATCTTGCCCGCTCGTGCTCGTTTACCCGCGTGTAGATCATACGTTGCGCGGAGGTATGTAATCAATTCAGACTTTATACGGAACACGGTGATGGCGTCGCCGACGCTGACAGCAAAAACCCGTAGAGAGTGTCCATATAATTTTTATGTCAATAACAGAGGAAGAAAAATTCTATAGAGGGAAATTTCTCTTCGTGGGGAGAGTACACACCATCCGTAGGTGGGCGGCTGGCATAGCACAAATAGGAAGGGGGTGGGGAAGGGAAGCCAGCAAGAGGAGGACAGATGTGAGCGTATGGAGGAGGCAAATCAGGAGAGCAGAGGGTAAAACATACTATAGAAAGACAGAGAAGGAGCGCAACATAGAGAGCGTTAGTCCGGAAGGAAAATGTGGAGGGAAAGATAGAGAGAGGGAGCAAGAAATAAAGACAAGGAAATGAAAGATAGAAAGACAGCGACAGAAAGAAATTGGGTGGTGAGGAGGAGAGGGACGCCACTAGCGACGCTGCTACCTCAATCTTCGGACCACTAGTGTGGGGCTGCCGTGTTTTTACGCTGGCCAGAAAATAAATGCAGGAGAAAGAGCGCCGACACAATTTTGTATGCGGACACACCCAAGCATGTATACGAGCAGGTATGGGCTGTACATGAAGTAAAAGCTTTGTAAATTCGAATTTCATGTGACTGGGAGTAGCGTCCAAAATAAACGGATTCCGAATTATCGATAGCATCAAGAAAGCAATCAACAAATGCCTATTACGTCATTATACTTTCATGTACTTGATAAATACGTAAATCCTGTACATAGTTTAACAGCAGTTTAAAAGCCCCAGTTTATGCCACTAGCGACTTGGTTTACAATGTGAACGTCCCTCAAGACATCCCTGCCCCAAACAACCAGGCACGTGCTAACCTAACATTAAAGTTAAACGTCGTTAACGCCTTTACCGCACGTTTAGAGCTTATGCAGATGAAGATATAGACTGCGCCGCCTTGTTTCGGTGATCCACGAACGTAGTTTCGCTCCTTTGCCTCGCAGATTTGCGGCAGAATCGTCCGAATTAAGCGGATTGAGGCCCAATGCGACCGAATTGACGAGAGTTTGATAAGGGATGATTTCCGTGAGGAAACGATGATAGGATTATGAGCAGAGACCGAATGATAGGCAACTGACTGTTTTCTTCCTTGCGTTCTCATCGGCCAACTTTGACATATGTGCATGAAATAGGGGTTAAGTGATTAGGGCCCAGTGTACTTTGCAATGTACACTTCCTTTTTCAGGATTAGAAAATACACAACAGAATATTCTGATATTGATCATTAGAATTTCGGACACCAAAGGTTGCAGCAAGATAATCGCAATTTTCAATACTGACTCGATGATATTTTTTTTCTGTTTTATGGCTCGTCAAACTTGAGGAAAATGAGAGCCTGTTACACGCACGTGGTCAGCACACGTTTTTGTTTTTAATTGATTTCAAGTTTTACACTTTACAAGTTTAAAAAATTGGGGGACCCTTAAGCTTCGCCTTCAAGAGTTGATATTGCATGGTATAGCTGTTATTAAGCGCACTTCAACGAATACAAACGAGAAAGGAACACAAGACAAGCGCTTGTCTTGTGTTACTTTCGCGTTTGTCTTCGTTGAAGTGCGCTTAATAACAGCTATACCATGCATATCAACCAACTAGCCCAAATGTCGATTCTCTTGCAGTTGATATTGCGACAGCGATATTCTGTCCCGAGTGCGTACTTCAACCACTTAGTGCATACTTGCTATGCACCCACTACGTGGTGTTAAGGTAATACGCGCAGTAAGGTCTGTGCCTTTTGTAATGGGTGGCTGCCTTTAAACGACGAAATCATTATGATAGTCACATGTTCTGACGCCCGATGGTAATGTGCGCTTGTACCACGTAATATTACGGGGATATTACATGTTATATTGCGACGCCTATATAAAGGACGCTTGAGTTTGCGAAGCATGAAAGTTATTTTTACTGTATTTCCAAGCAGAGGCGTGGCTGTGTGGTAGAACACCTGCTTGCCACGCAGACAGTCTGGGTTCGATCCTGAATCGGACCCGGACATTTTTATTATTTATTTTATTTGCATCTTTCTCGATTTCTCTGTCCCGGACGAGGGGATGATTTTTCGCTCACAACCAACGACGCCGACGCCGGCACCAACGCCGGAATTTCTGCGAAAGGAGCTCTTTAACGCTATCGCGTTAAAACGGACTGCTTCTGCTTCAGCAACAACAATTCGATCTCTGCAAATCGCGAGAAGCGTATAGAGCGCATAGTTTTGCTCTGAGGAGTAATCACATGTCGGTGTGCTATACGTAGTACGCTGAGACTTCGTGGGAGCATACACCTGCCTATAGTTGTGCGTTGCGTCAGAGATTGCACCAGCTATTTTCTTTGAATGAATGCCGTTTTTTCCGTTATCTGTGTGAGACTCACGAGGCTGCGAAAAATGTCGCTGTGGATATATGAGAGCCTGTTGATATTTTAATTGTCGTTTCTGACCCTAACATAGAAACTTAGGAGGAGGAGGGGAATGACGACGGTACGAATGTATACTCTCTGCCAACGATAAAAAAACACGGAGTGATAGGAACGTGGGTAATATAGCTTCTGGATTGATTCAGGAACGCAGCTTTGTTTTTAAAAGGGCAAATATAGCAGCATAGATGGTATGCAGACGAACGACTACACGGTTGAGTCAATATGCTCCATCATGCATGGTGGCCATCCCATGAAAAGAAAAAAAAATTGGCCGCGTATCTGCGTGCTTCGCTGCAAATGTCGTCGAAAGACGATAGTCTTGTGCCGACTGCACTGCATGAGCGGCATGAGTACCACAATTTAATAGCTGGGCTAGCCGCTGGGCTCGTTTTTCGGACGTTTTCCGGGCACGCTTAGACGGACGCCGGCGTTTCTCCGCTGAAATTTGGTCGTCGGTCTTTTCTCTGCGTTCTCTGATCATGTCTTGTAGAGTGGGTCGTATTTCATCAAGCGGCCATATATGTTTTGCCTTGCCTGAGACAGCGCTCTTCTACGATGAATCAGCCGCATCTGGCTGGCATTGATAAAACAGAAGAGGACGCCATCTACAGCGCTACCGGGGAACATCGGCTTGTGTTGAACTATGCTGCTGCCAGGTGAACTATTGAACTATGCTGCTGCCGCCAGTTAAATCACTGGGCGGAGACTTGTTTTGTACACAGCGGCGCATTTTCAGCGCCGCGTAATAAACACTAGGATCTTTATAATTACGTATCTATAGATTTTGTTTTAAAGGAACACTGTGAATAGTACTAAGGTATTGATGTTGTGCCTCAGGTATGCGTAATATTTGATTTTTAATTGCCCACGCTCACCCGTATGAACACATGCCTTTCGGTCAAGATTGGAGGTCGTAAGGCAGGGGGGTTAAACTTTGGCCAGCTAGCTGAATCGTGCGACGTGCCGACAAACAGAGAAACGGACAGACCAAAATTTCTCCGTTTAGGTAACCCAAGAAAAACTATCGTCTTTAAAAAAAAAACATAGCGCCATTGTCCACGCTCTTCATCCGTAGTAACAATGGCATGACAGGGGTTGAGCTCTATGATCAAGCTGCAATTAACCACAGAATTTTCATCCGCGACAAATAGTGGTACCTGCCCCTGTTCACCCAGATGATCGAAATAAGCGCAGACAATGCATAAAAGGGTCTGCTACTACACTGGAGGTTTTAGCAGACCCGCTGCGCGTTGACTATTGTACTTTAGTCGCATAATGCAAGGCACTGATTGCGCCTTGTTGTACCCAAAGGAAGTACGAACAGATCTCCAGCGTCCACTGTTTTTGCTAATACCCTCTATCCATACGGACATTTTCATAAGACGCTAGCAAAACAGTTTATGTCTGCCACAATACATCGAAATTGTGTTGCGAAAAGCGTGACGTTACACTTTCCATAAAGCAGTGGTGTTTGATTAAGTTGCATGGGCCAAGATAACTTTGTTATTCGTTTGGCAAGGGCCTAGGGTACTCTCAATTCTTGCGTCACACCAGCTTGCCCTTTGCGATGTCGAGGGCCCAGCGTACTTTTTAAAGTACAGTATCATAACTCCTTCAGATATAGAGGTAACTCAATGAAAACTTCCACGTGTTGGTGTCTATTGTGGTTAAATAAATATCCAAATGCTGAATAAAATTTCACTAGTATTTCTTGCATGGGGTTTAATGGGTTAAAAGGGGCTTTTATAGTGTTTTTATAGTGCCTATAAATACCTATTTCTGGCTTTCATGCCTAAATTTCTATCAGTGATTACAAATGCCTATTCTAAAGATATGTGTCCATATGAGCACCATTTGACTTCACGTTTTACTTTCGAGTGCAGCCCGTGACCGTTAGTCATGTTAAAGGGCACCACACAACTGTATGGGGTTCAACCAAGTTCCACAAAACAACTGCTATTTCTCGCTCACAGCTTATCTTTGCATCAGAGTGAGGTTACGGAGGCGGGGCAACCGCGTATTTGTATTATTACGCATGTCCGGTAGATTGCAGTCGATATCAGTTTCAGTTTCGATTTTGCTTGCTGCCAGTGCTAGCGCATTTAGGAGAACATATACCAACAAAATGTGAATTGGAGAGTGACATTCTGAACAGCGTGCATAGGCGCATCTACTTACTGTTTATAGAGTGATGTTCAGAAAAATGTCTGCTTTTCAGACGGTATTCACAGCATTGTACAGCCCTTGGTACATTGAAGTTTAGGTTTCGTAGACGAGAAAAATAGCGCTGAATGAACGGGGACACAAGAAGAAGACACACAACACAGGCGCTAACTTCCAACATTATGTTAACGCGATAGCGTTAAAGACCTCGTTTCGCAGAAATTTCGGCGTCGGCGTCGGTGTCGGTGTCGGCGTCGTTGGTTGTGAGCGAAAAATCATCATCTTGTCCGTGACCGAAAAATCATCATCTTGTCCGTGACCGAAAAATCGAGAAAGATGCAAATAAAATAAATAATAAAAATTTTCGGGTCCGAGTGAGGATCGAACCCGGGTCGTCTGCGTGGAAAGCAGGTGTTCTACCACACAGCCATGCCTCTGCTTGGATATACTGTGAAAATAACTTCCTCTGCTTGGAAATGCAGTGAAAATAACTTCCATGCTTCGCAAACGCATGCGTCCCTTACATAGGCGTCGCAATATAACATGTAATATCCCAGGAATATTGCGTGGTACAAGCGTAAATTGCCATCGGGCGTCAGAATATGTGACTATCATAAGGATTCCATAGTTTAAAGCCAGCCACCCATTACAAACGGCACACACCTTACTGCGCGTATTCCCTTAACACCACGTAGTGGGTGCATAGCAAGTTCGAAAACATTTTACACATTTGCCGCGCATAATTTCTCCTGGTTTAAACCATACTACCCATTACAAGGTATGCACTAAGTGATTGAAGTACGCAGTAGGGACGGGATATCGCTACCGCGTTCAACTCTTAAAGGCGAAGCTTAAGGGTCCCCCCAATTTTTTTATTGCCACACTTGACTACTTATATCGCTCAAGAAACCACATGAATAGAATGCGCACAAAACTAATTTCTTAGGAACGATGTTGGAAGTTAGCGCCTGTGTTGTGTGTCTTCTTACTGTGTCCCCGTTCATTCAGCGCTATTTTTCTCGTCTTCAGTATGTACTGTAGCGAAGCTTTGGAGCTATACAGTGGGTCATCCTCCCCAGCGCCTTCTAGTGGGTCGCCCTCTTCGACAAGAAGGAGCAGCTCGTGCTGAGAGTCGGTCCCCGCCTTGGCTGTCGCTCTGTGCATCGTCGCCAATAAACGTCTTAACAATATAGTGGAGAGTGCTGTGCCCTTAAAACAACTTCGGCCCGCATTCGATGCCCTTGGAGCTTCGATCCCGTACCGTAACATATAGCCTGCCCCAAGACGCCGCTCAGCAAACGCTTCCTCCTGCGCCGACGCCATGTCCCGGTGTCCCCCCGCATCTGCGATCCTCCTGTCTTCACCGGCGCGGATTGCACCGACGTCGAGGACTGGCTCGCCATTTACGAACGCGTGAGCGTCCCCAATAAATGGGACGAGGCAGGAAAACTCAGCAACCTGGTTTTCTACCTCGCGGGTGTGGCCGGCATGTGGTACAACAACCACGCATCCGATTTCCCGACTTGGTCCGCTTTTAAGACCGCCGTCGTCGACGTGTTCGGTCGTCCTGCCTTTCGTAAGCTGCAAGCCGAACAGCGTTTGCGTGAACGAGCACAGCAGTCCGGCGAGTCCTTCACTAGCTACATCGAGGACATTCTTGACTTGTGCAAGAAAGTGGATGCGAGCATGTCGGAGTCTGACAGGATCAGGCATGTTCTCAAAGGCATCGACGACGATGCCTTCACCATGCACCTGGCCAAGAACCCTCGCACTGTGGCAGAGGTCATTACGCTGTGCCAAAGCTACGAGGATCTGCGCCGGCAGCGCTCGATGACCCGTCGACCGCCCTCGCGCGACGCTGATCTCGCGGGCTTGTCGGCCGTTTCTGACCACACCACCTTGCTCGCCGAAATCAAGTCGTTCGTGCCTGAGGAAATGGCCCGCCAGGTCTCTTTACTGGCTTTCGCTCCACCGCAACATGTTGGACAGCCGTAAACTACACTCCTGCCTCCCCTGCGCCGAGCGATTCAGCAGGAAATCGCGGAAGTCATCCCTGAATACCACCAGCCGCCTCCAGTACCTGCGCCACTCAGCTACGCACAAGTTGTAGCCAGGCCGCCCCACCGACTCCTGTGGCTAGCCCGCTTAGTTACACCGAAGCCGTCGCCAGACCCCAGGCCTTCGACGCCAATGCCCCGCATACATACGCCGACGTCGTCCACGTGCCACGACTGCCGCCCACCATGCAGTCATATCAGCAGCCGCCTTCCCCATCGCGTTCTGCGACATGGATGGGACCCGCGAACCGATGGCGCACTTCCGCAACCGCCCCATCTGCTTTGCCTGCGGTTGCGCCGGTCACGTCGCACGCTATTGCAATCGCGTGCAGCAGCCTCGGGTCTCATCCAACCTTCCCAGCCAATCGAGCAGCCCTTATTATGACCAATCGCCGCCTATGTCACCGACGTCCCGCCCCGCATCATCTCCATGCCGTTCACATTCTCCACGACGTCGCTCACTGTCGCCGATGCGGCCACGTCCGCCCGCACCCGACCAGGAAAACTAGTCGTCGCAGTCCACGAGGCAAGGGCTGCGACGCTGTCGAACTGCGAAAGCCCTCAGAGAAGCCCATCGAACGTGATAGACGTGTTTGTGGACGGTGTTCGCGCATCTGCCCTTTTAGATACTGGCGCCGCCGTATCCGTCATGGACGCAAAACTTAGCCGATTACTGCGCAAAGTGACGACGCCACTTTCCGGGCTCTCCCTCCGTACAGCCAGCGCCCAAAGCATTCACCCTACAGCGGTGTGCACAGCCCGCCTCATGATTCGGGACGCGATGTACACCGTCGAACTGATCATACTTCCTGCATGCTCTCACGACGTCATCCTAGGATGGGATTTTCTCTCCCGCCGCGACGCCGTCATTCATTGCGCACCAGCTGAAATAACACTCTCACCATTCGCTGATTTGACGCCGGCCGACAGTTCATTGGCTGCAAGCAAGGTACTTGTCAAAGACGACACCAAAGTGCCTGCAAACTCGTCGACGGCGGTGTGGGTCTACTGCGCCAGTCTTTCCGACACCGTTGCACTCCTCTCGCCATGTGACCGTGTTTTCCTGAGGAAAGGATTGCTGGTTCCTTTCGCGACCGTGCAAGTCACTCACGGCAGCACCTCTATTTTTGTTATGAACTCATCGCCGTGCAGTGTTACGTTGGTGCGAGGGGAATGTCTCGGCAGCGTGGAACCCATCGAAGACGCACAAGTTATGGATGAACCCTATGACACGCACTGCCCAAGTTCCAGTACGCTCAGTGCTGTTTCTACGTCTGCTTCATCATCCGCTGATGTGTTTGGTTCTCCATTTCCGACAACCTTACGCCGGTCCAGCGTTTCCAGCTTCTGGGCCTGTTGGAAGAATTTCGCTCTTCTTTCGATGTCGCTCAACCTTCTCTCGGCCGCACGCCCGCCGTTACGCATCGCTACGACACAGGCACCCAACCACCACTGCGGCAACGTCCAAATCGCGTATCTCCCACAGAACGCCGTGTAATCAACGAGCAAGTCGACGACACGCTTCGACGCGATGTCATTCGACCCTCTAACAGCCCCTGGACGTCTCCTGTCATTCTCGTTGCGAAGAAGGACGGTTCTGTGCGGTTCTGTGTGGACTACCGACGCCTCAACAAGATCACTCGTAAGGACGTGTATCCACTACCGCGAATAGACGACGCGACTGACAGCCTGCAAGGAGCAGAATTCTTTTCATCTCTCGATTTGCGCTCGGGGTACTGGCAAGTACCTATGGCTGAGGACGCCCGACCGAAGACCGCCTTTGTCACGCCCGACGGCTTGTACGAATTCAACGTCATGCCGTTTGGACTGTGCAATGCGCCCGCCACCTTTGAGCGCATGATGGATACCGTTCCGCGCAACCTGAAATGGCACACGTGCCTGTGCTACCTCGACGACGTCGTCGTTTTCGCTCCGGACTTCTCCACGCATATTCAACGCCTGCGGCATGTTTTGACGCGCTTGAGTGACGCCAGTCTGCAACTGAACCTAAAGAAGTGCTGATTTGCAGCACGGCCGCTGACAATACTCGGCTACGTCGTGTCCAAGGACGGAATTCTCCCCGATCCAGCCAAGCTTCGGGCCATGACCGAGTTCCCCAAGCCGACGTCCGTCAAGGAACTGCGCAGTTTCGTAGGACTGTGTTCCTACTTTCGGCGCTTCATTCTCAACTTCGCGACTATCATATCGCCGCTGACGAAGCTCCTCGGAAGTAACGGGCCTCTCCATTCGTGGTCGTCAAAGTGCGACGACGCTTTTGCAACGCTCCGTCGTTTGTTGACGTCACCTCCCATACTACGCCACTACGACCCTACGGCCCCTACAGAGGTGCATACGAACGCCAGTGGTGTTGGCCTCGGCGCTGTCCTTGCGCAGCGCAAACCAGGGTTCCCGGAGTACGTCGTGGCGTATGCAAGCCGTACGCTTACAAAAGCCGAGACCAATTACACCGTCACGGAGAAAGAATGCCTGGCAATCATCTGGGCCCTTACGAAGTTGCGACCTTATTTGTATGGTCGCCCATTTGATGTCGTCACCGACCATCAGGCACTGTGCTGGTTGTCGTCACTGAAGGATCCATCAGGTCGTCTCGCCCGTTGGGCGCTTCGCCTGCAAGACTACGACATCCGCGTGCTGTACCGCAATGGACGCCAGCATGCTGACGCCGACGCCCTGTCTCGCTCTCCCTTGCCTGACGGCAATGCCCACAGCTCACCGTCTCACCTTGCCGTTTCTTCCATCGACCTTCGTACCCTCGCTACCGAACAGCGCAAGGATCGATGGATTGCCTCACTGATAGACTTGCTGACTGATCCATCGGCAACACCATCCACTCGCGCGTTGCGTCGTCAAGCCCACCAATTCGCCGTTAGCAACGACCTTCTCCACCGACGCAATTAGAACGGTGACGGCCGCCAGTGGCTACTAGTCATACCCCACAGTCTGCGCTCTGACTTAATGCGAGTCGTTCCACTCTGATATGCAGTGTGCGCACTCCGGGGTATCGAAGACTTACCACCCCATTCGCCAACGCTACTTTTGGCGAGGGATGCACCGCTACGTGCAGAAATTCGTTCGCTCCTGCATAGATTGTCAGCGCCGCAAAACTTCAAAGAACCTGTCGCCGGCAGGTCTGCAACCTCTACCTTGCCCTGACAGGCCGTTTGGGCGCGTTGATATCGATTCGTATGGGCCACTTCCACTAACGTCGTCTGGTAACCGCTGGGCCATCGTCGATGTCGACCACCTCACGCGATACGCTGAAACCGCCGCCCTCCCCGCGGCTACAGCGCGTGATGTGGCTTCCTTCCTGCTCCACCGATTCATGCTACGTCACGGTCCACCCCAGGAACTGCTCAGTGATCGAGTCCGGGTCTTCCTGTCCGAAGTCGTCGAAGCCATTCTCAAAGAGTGCAATGTTGTTCACCGCAAAACGGCTGCTTACCACCCGCAGACGAATGGCCTCACCGAACGCTTCAACCGTACGCTCGGCGACATGCTCTCCATGTACGTCGCCGCCGATCACACAAATTGGGATGTCATTCTGCCATTCGTCACCTACGCCTATAATACCGCCCCTCAGAGCACTACTGGTTTTTCGCCTTTCTTCCTATTATATGGAAGGCACCCGTCGCACACCATCGACACGATACTTGCATACAAGCCGGATCCATCTGAGTGTGCGCCTATTTCTAACACAGCCAGGCTTGCTGAAGAGTGTCGAGAGCTTGCAAAGACCTTTACTACAGATGATCAAGAGCGGCAGAAGACCAGCACTTCTGCGCCTACGTTCCTCCCTGGAGCGCTCGTATGGCTCTCGATCCCTACCACGACAACTGGCCTCTCTTCAAAACTACTGCCCAAATACGAAGGCCCCTATCGTTTCGTCGAACGCACTTCCCCTGTAAACTACCTGATCGAACCCATCGAACCATCTCCGGACATGCGCCGTCGAGGGCGCGACATTGTCAACGTGGAGCGCCTCAAGGTCTACCAAGACCCACTCATAGTAACCAGCTGTTAGGTCGCCAGGCGGCTCCCTTTTCGTACCAGGGGTAATTGTAGCGAAGCTTTGGAGCTATACAGTGGGTCATCCTCTCCAGCGCCTTCTAGTGGGTCGCCCTCTTCGACGAGAACGAGCAGCTCGTGCTGAGAGTCGGTCCCCGCCTTGGCTGTCGCTCTGTGCATCGTAGCCAATAAACGTCTTAACAGTACCAACAAGCCCAAATTTCGACAGTGCTTAGGTTTCCTGTATCTGTGTTCACTTTACAAAAGTATGTGGCGCATACGCTAGCCCTGGATATGCGGGTACACGCCACACGTGATGGAATGTTAACATATACAATCTTAAACCCTGGCACGCCCGAAGGAGGCACCCGTTGCGGTGCGGCACAAAAGATATGCAAGCTGGGCAGAATGAGGAACGTACATCATTAAGCACACACCACCACGAAAAGATGCAAGTACCATGATGGGGTTGATTGGAATGATTTGAAGTGGGTGAAACTTTAAAAGTTGTCTGCACAGCAGTGAGAATAACATCCAAGGCTACATAATTTTGCGAGGAATTCGAAACACAGTCGCAGGTTGCATTGCAGCTCAAAATTAGTTTTAAATGGTATTTAGTGAATTGTAACTTCCGGAAATTGTATTTATTTTTGTTTTTTTTATTTTTTGTACATATCTACAGTTTTGTTTAGACCTACTATTTGCTGAACATTGCAGTTTTGTGCATAAGCAGCTACAGTCGTTTTAGAGCAGTGGAAATAAAGCTGTCAGCGTAAAACAAAATGTAAATTTGTTGTTTATTTAAGGTCGTCTATGTATGAAAATTGACACTTATGAACTTTTTTTTTGGTACTACGAAATATAAATGTAGCAATGCCAATTATTGAATTGCAGTTGCAGTTTTCTAAATGTCAATAATTGACACGTGCCAAGATTTTCGTTTGCTTATGCCCCATAATTCCCTAGAAAAAATATCGAAACTTTCAAAAGTATTTTGAGAAAAATGCAGAGACCACGTAGGCGTCCACGCACATTTCCTGTCGAAGTGTCGAAGAAAACCGTTTGTACCCAAGTGGGATAACTTTTCTCAAAAATAAAGAAATTCCTATCAGATGACTGCAAAAACCAACAATCGAATTGTTGAAATGCGAAGGATATATTAATGAACTGCAAGTGCTTTGAGCGTTTCTAGCCACGTATCTATCTATCTATCTATCTATCTATCTATCTATCTATCTATCTATCTATCTATCTATCTATCTATCTATCTATGCAGCCGCCTAGGTCTTGGTGCTCTCGTGATCGCATCTTAACTCGATGTAGACCAAAATTGGTACGCGAGCTAATGAGAGTTTACGGGATAGGACTGTTTGGTCACGACATCACTAACCCGCAAGTCCTGTCGCGTACGTCGTCAAACCAGTTCCTGCATACAGGTGTGGCACATACCAGTACAACGGGGCCCGCGGTACGCGGGTATGCACCATAGGTGATGGACTGTTTATATCTGCCCAGCAGCGGCGAGGATAGGAATTCGCAATTTAAATGCGAGAGTATTAAGAAAAGCTCATATCGGCGGTGTTGATCCAACAATTCAAAGAATGGAAGTCAGGATTGCAGTAGGTATCGAACCCAAGCATTCCGCATGGGTGTGAGGCATTCTAACACATATTAATGCCACCCCTTGTGCAGACGTAAAAAGACCCTCTGCAAGCGCAATGTCGCTTCAACGTCAATTTTATTTTCAGTGTTGGCTATGTAATTTTATAACAAAGCAATAAACAATACATATGCACTCCTATGCTACAGGCGTCTTGTTGGGTTAACGACAAATGTGGTTCCAGTTTAGGCTCCACTTCTATAGCAGTCCCATAAAGATTGCATATGTATTCCTATGATACAGCAAGCCATATTCAAGCGTTGCTCAACACCGGAAAAATATGCTAACGTTAGTTACCTATGAAATTCACGTCATCATATCATAAAGCGCACTTCGTTCGGACTATACTGAAGTCTTCGCTTTAAAGTGAGTACCGTCTTTACGTGAGACCATAAGTTACCGTTTAAACGCCAGCCAAGTCGACGTTACAGGTACTCCCACAATGTGCGCACTACTGCTACACTTACAGAAACACGTCGACCCACCTTGTAACGCCTTACTCAATGTCAAAAGATTGAACATTAGCAATTACTCGCCGACTGCTTCGCATGAAAGCTGTTATAACAAGACGTAGGTTCTACCGAATTTTAGATCATATGCATGAAGTCAGACGGTTGTGTACAATGAAACGTGCATGGCCGATCTGCAAAATCAACCGCACTTCATGGCCATTGCTCTCGGCGAAGGTCAGAAACGAACCTCACTCTTGAACGATTGCAATGCGGAAGACCATTTAAGTGGTGTCGCGGTGTGTAATTGTACTGCGTGTAGCTTACAGATCGCAGTCATAAAACGTTCACAGAGTCAGTAAGAGTAGTAGGTAGGTACTAAACTTTATTAAAAGGCCTGAAGAAGTCAACCCCCCAGTTTTCATTGAGGGAGGCCCGCGGGCCGCTCCCACGTCGGGACGGGAAGACCAAGCCTCACCGCCGCGTCGTGGGCCTTCTGGACTGCCTGGAGTTGTTGGAACCAGTCGTGGTTCTTGAGCAGCGAATTAAAAGTGTCTTGCGAAATCTCTTCATCCTAGTGGCGCTGAAAAGAGGGGCACTCCCAGAGGATGTGGTTAATATCGCTGTATCCGCCGCAGTCTGGACACGAAGGGGAGACCTCCGTGACACGACTGTAGATCGAAAGGCTGGGATACTAGTGCGTTTGCAGTAACCTAAGCGTAACCGCTTGTGGACGTGATAGGTTTCGGTGGGGCAAGGGAAATGCCCTGCGAGCAAGTTGATAATGTTTTGTGACTTCATTAAAGGTGGATAGTATGTCCCTAAAGTGGGGGGGGTTCCGTCTCCGCTACCATCAGACCAGACCCGTCGCGGGCCCCGCCCGCTCCGGCCTCGGAGAGCCCGGTGCGGCAAGCGAGATCTCGCGGTCGAGCATGGGCCGATTCGTTGGCGTTGACAAGCCCCCCACTTTCGACCCTACGTGGGCCGGGAAATTTTTTAATTGAACGGAAATTCCAACTATTGCCAAAGTGAGGCAGCGTTATGTTGAGTACGACACTCTACAGACCATGTGCACAGCAACGACTTCCAGTACAGGAAGGGCCCTCACGACGCTTCCTGTGAGGAAACAGGTCATGATAAAACGGAAAAGTTTGGGTGCAACAGACGCTCGCTCATCTGAAAGCAAGAAAAAAAAAGAGAGGAAAGATAGCAAGTACCACCTGCTACAATAAATAATTTGCGTACTAACGCAGTTTCATAGTGCTCTTTTTCATGATTGGCTTAGAGAGCCCGTACCTTCAACAGCACTGACAACAGCTTCTGAAACGCAGTATCTCTCTCGATAACTATCGTTACCGCTCTTAAATGACGCTTCTGAAGGCCAACTGGGCCAACTTCGAGTCAACAGCATACCCGTGCCGAGGGCAGCAACGTGATGGTTTTTAGATGTGAAGCATCTTATGGCGAAGCTTAATCCGGTGGTGGTGGTGTGCGGCGTGGCCTCCCTTACTGCGCATGCGCAAGCCCTTTCAAAAAAAAAATAAATAGAAAACCTCCTTTCCCCCCTCTCTCTCCTCTAAGCATCCCTCCCCGCGGCAACCACACCCTCACTGCGCATGCGCCTCCCCTCCTCTCTCCCCTCCTACGCTACCCCCCCCTCTCTCCGCTAGGCATCCCTGCCCGCGGCGTCCACACTCCCACTGTGCATGCGCGTCCACCCTCTCTCTCCTACCCTCCCCCCTCTCTTCTCTAGGCATCCCTGCCCGCGGCGTCCACACTCCAACTGCGCATGCGCGTCCCCCCCTCTCTCTCCTCTCCTACGCTCCCCCCCTCTCTCGCCTCGCGACGCGGACGCCGGCCGCGTCTGCTAGCGAATTTCTTGGTTGAAAAAACCGACTTCTCGCGCTGCACAACCGTTCACTGGCCACTCCGTATATATGGCAATGGATCTTTACCTGCAAGGCGGTGCCGGTGGGAGATTTCTCCTGTGCGTTGTTGAACAACAAAAATTCGCAGCGTGCGCGTTAACTAAAAGCGGGCTGCGGGCCTCTGTGTCCAGTCGGAGTCTTGTTCCAGTAGGAAACAGCACTCCATGACTGCGTGCCTTGCGCCTCCCCAGTTTTCTCTCCTGCGCAACGCTGCGATGAGCGCCAGGGTCAACGCCACCGCCAGTGTAAGCGTTAGCGCCCGCTGCTTCACATCTACACATGGTTCCCTTTAGCGGGAGGTAATTTTTAGTGGTATTATTATAACTGTAGCGATTCATTTCATTTCTATTCAAGAGTTTTAAATAAGGTTCGATGTTTCCTTTAAAAAAAGTGCTCTTGCATGTTATTTTCGGAAAAGTTTTTAGATTGAACGCATACTTTCAGCAAAAACTTGTCGCATCAGCTTGCGGCACAAGTGCAGCTGAAAGGAAGGAGCACTCAGTGGATCGATTACTTTTGTGGATCGAATGGCGACGGGTGCGCTGCAGACAAATGGCCCTGCGCTTCCTGTTGCGCCTTGTACAAGGAGAGCCATCTCCCGCGGGAACTCTCGCACAATATTAAAGACGATAGTCTCTCTTGGGATATTTCAACGCAAAAATTTTGGTCTGTCTATCTGTCTGTCTGTCACCCGATTCAGCTAGCAACTCGACCACAGTTTAACTAATTTCTGAACGCCCAGCCATCTTGAACTGGTGTTTGCGTTCATACTTCCGAAGATATTCGATCAAAAAAGCAAATACTACGCATACCTGAGGCTCAACATTAATATGTAAGTATCAGGTCGTGTGTTCTTTTAGTGGAAAATACAAAGATACGTAATTCTAAAGACCCTAGTGTTTTTTAGGCTGTGCTGAAAATGCGACACTGTGCACGAACTGCGACGCTTTGCACGAAAATCCCTGTGCCGACGATAAAGTGCCGCCGCTGGCAGTGGCCCTTGGTTCAGCACAAGTTCATGCTTTAGGAGCGAAGCTCCTTATGCCGTGGGTCGTGCGTCCCATGTTTGTAGTACGTAGTAGCCACCTGCGTGATGACGATGACGCTGCCATACAACACATGGCATCGCGAGGGGCGAAGCTCCTTATGCTTCGGCCGGCAGAAAACAGCCAACTCAGAACTGGCACGGACCGGGGGAATCCGACTGTCTAATTAAAACAAAGCATTGCGAGGGCCGTTTATCGGTGCTGACGCAATGTGATTTCTGCCCAGTGCTTTGAATGTCAAAGTGAAGAAATTCAAAAAAGCGCGGGTAAACGGCGGGAGTAACCACGACTCTCGACACGCCACATGGAATGTGGTGTGCCGTGATGACGATGATGATCGCGATGCCATACAACACATGGCAACGCGAGGGGCGAAGCTCCTTATGCCGTGCGTGGTGCATCCCTTGTAGTTTGTAGTACGTAGTCGCCACCTGCGTGATGACGATGACGATCGCGATGCCATACAACACATGGCATCGCGATATGGTCTCACATGCACATCGTTTGACCACATGCAACCAACCACCATCACGTCTTTGATGATGTACCTCAGGAGCTTCGCCCACTCATCATCATTCACTCCGTGGATATGCTGTGATTTTTAGGAGCGAAGCTCCTTATGCCGTGGGTCGTGCGTCCCATGTTTGTAGTACGCAGTAGCCACTTGCGTGATGACGATGACGCTGCCATCACGGCACACCACATTCCATGGGGTGTGCCGTGATGACGATGGCGATCGCGATGCCATACAACACATGGTATCGCGATGGGCGAAGCTTCTTATGCTTTGGCCGGCAGAAAACAGCCAACTCATAACTGGCACGGACCGGGGAGTCCGACTGTCTAATTAAAACAAAGCATTGCGAGGGCCGTTTATCGCTGCTGACGCAATGTGATTTCTGCCCAGTGCTCTGAATGTCAAAGAAAAGAAATTCAAAAAAGCGCAGGTAAACGGCTGGAGTAACTATGACTCTCGACACGCCACATGGAATGTGGTGTGGAGTGATGACGATGACCATCGCGATGCCATACAACACATGGCATCGCGAGGGGCGCAGCTCCTTATGCCGTGGGTCGTGCGTCCCTTGTAGTTTGTAGTACGTAGTCGCCACCTGCGTGATGACGATGACGATCGCAATGCCATACAACACATGGCATCGCGATATGGTCTCACATGCACATCCTTTGACCACATGCAACCAACCACCATCACGTCTTTGATGATGTACCTCAGGAGCTTCACCCACTCATTATCATTCACTCCGTGGATATCCTGTGATTTTTTCGATGGCGTCCATATCTCGCACAGCGCCTGCTCTATTTTATCAATGCTAGCCAGATGCGGCCAATTCAACGTAGAGTAGGCGCTGTCTGAGGCAAGGCAAAACATAGTAGTACGGCCGGCACAAGACTATCGTCTTTCGACATTTGCAGCGAAGCACGCAGATACGCAGCCAATTTTTTTCTAGGCACTGACCTCCGGCATATGATGCCTAATGTGCAGCTTAACAGAGGGCCACAGTCCTTAACACTGCCTTCATTTTATGCAGCAGCTGTTGCATTCTTAGGCGCGAAGCTCCTCAGGGTGTGGGTCGTTCCCTCCTCTGTAGTAGTTGTAGTAGTATGTATGTAGCCGCCTCTAGTTTATGAATTGCTCAATAGATGGCGTTGTGTGTATATGTCCTTGGAAATAATATCAATAGATTGCGTTAGTGGTTTTTCGTATACGTTGATGATTAAAGATGATAGATGGCGCTCTTGTAATAAGAAAAGGGGCTCGCCCTTGGCGCGCTTTCTCTTTCGCTCGCAGTCGCGAAACCAGGGAAGCCGGTATCTGCGGAGCATGCGGCGGCTCCGATACTCACGGCGGCACAACCCATAGCCAAGGACGCGTGGCTTTCACAACTCACAGCAGCGTTATGTGGCGATGCATGCGGAGGCTCGGCTGAGTAAATCGCTTTGGTGCGCGGCGTTGCGTCGAGCACTGGTGTGGACTTCGGCGTCTGAGTAGGTGGCATCGTCTTCCTCTGTCGTGGCGTGAACTGGCGTTGTCGCTGAGGCTGGGAGCGCCCGGAACACAAGTCGGCGACGCTCGTGCCCAGCTCACCATCGAACACCCAGGATCATGCAAAAACGTGACACAGCTTGTCACGTCTTTGCATCATCGAGTGCGCCATGTATGGGGGGGATTCACAGTTACCCGAATGATCCCTCCGAGCTTCGCCCACTCACCATCATTCATTTCGTGGATATGCTGTGATTTTTTTCATGTCCAGTCGACCTGTCCTGGGATAGATGTTTTGAACAATACTATTTTTGACACCACAGCTGCTTTGTTGCTCCCGTTAGTTCCACCGGCCCACCGCGCTCGCTCTCGTCGTGTGTCTTGAAGCACGCTGACGGCATCTTTTCTACCTGGCCACCTCCGGCACTTCATGTGGCGGCTGGGATGGGGTGTGCTTCCTACTCTCGACGGCCTCGAGAGGCGGAGAATGGTCCAGTAAGCAACGTGCCCGAACAGCTCTCTGCGGGAAACAAATCAGCATGTTTTGAGGCAAAGCGTCATTGCTCGTGTTTTCGGGAGGGCCGTGCACGTTGGATTTCCCAGTGTGGGAGTAAATCGCTTTGTTTCTTCTGGGCGTTGTTCTCGAGGCCGCTTCGCCTGCTATCTCATGGTTGCCGGTGCTTTCTCTCTATGGCGCAACCGCTGCAAGGCGGTTGCAGCAGGCCGTCGCCGTCGCGCTCTCTTCCCCATCCTAGAGCGATTGTATTCGGAGCTGCTATGTTTTGTCGGAGGAGCTCTTCTTCCTCGGTGAAGAGGAATTCCTTCGGCACCGGTCTTGCCCCCTTTTGCGTTAGTCTGCGACAGACGCGTAAAACTTATCTTTCGGCCTGCCTGGTTTTGGTAGGCTAATGTCTCTATTGGTGTCGGCAGAAAAGCCACGTAAATACGCAAAATGTAGGTAGTCATGTTTTATTTGTGCTTTTTGTTTACCATGCACATATGGATACCTATCTTTCTGTAACAAATTTTGTGTCTGTGCATGTTCCGTTCTGTTGAAATGTTTTGTTGAAATGTTATTGATGTCCACCGTCTGTGATAATAAATTTCTCTAAACACACCTTGCACTAGATATTGCCAAGCGCTATTCTTATTTTCACTTTTGTTGTATTCGGTTTTCGCCCACAAAGACCGTCAGCAAAGCTCAGCTCAAACCGCGCCTTTTATTGCGATAGCAATTATATGGACACTCGCGGCTGCTTTTCGCCGTCGGCGTCCGCGTCGGCGTCATTTGCCGTGTATGCATATGTATATATATAACCGGGCCCGCCCGTCGTGAGCGTGAAAAGACGCGAGGGGGGGGGGTCCCTCGAGCGACCTTCGATTTTACCAGCGGGGGCGCGCGCGTTATCTCCCCTTCTCGGCGGCCGACAGCAGGCGGGGGGGGGGGGCGGCGACGTTCGATTTTACGAGCGCGGGCGCGGGCGCGGGCGCGCGCTTTATCTCCCCTTCTCATCTCCCCTTCTCGGCGGCCGGGCCGGCGTACCCTTCTACGTGCTGCGCTCTCAACGCGAAGAGAATTCTCTTAAACAAGCGTTTTCTAGAGTTGCGTGAGATCGGATCCAAAAAGAGTTAGCTACCAGCCTCACTTCGTATAACATTACAATTTTTTGCTATCGCATTCATTGCTTCACCCTTACGGTGAAACTGTGACTTTTTGTTCTAGAACCTTCGCGATTATTGTAGATCGTTTTGTTAAGATTGCGCGCAAGGCGCGACCACTCCAGATTATTCCTGAGCTTGCGCGATGACCAGTGATAAGGCTAGAATGTTCGACGCGTGATGCATAAAAGCCGGCGCGCTCCAACGATGTTCAGTTGGATCGCCAGCCGACGCTCTGTTCGCCGCTATCAGTGCCAGCGTGTATTGCTGTAATTCTACTTTCTGTTTACCGGCCACAAGTTCGGCCTAATAAACAGTTTCATTTTGGACACGTCGCCTGTTGCCTCTGTTGCCTTCGTCGACGTCACAACCACGTGACATCTGGTGGAGGTGCTGCTTCGTCCATGCTCCGGACGCCCCCGCGAGGCGCTGACCCTAGCCCAAGCCGCGAAGAAGACGACACAAAGGACAACCCTCATCGTCGAACCAGCCGTAGGCGACAGCGACCACAGCCAGAACACGGACTTCTGCCAGAAAACACCAGGAAAACCAAGACTGTGACTTCAACCACAGGCACGATGACCACCCCCGTGCCATCTGCACCGATCGTGCTCCGGCAGCCCAAAGAGCCGCCAATACTCCACGGATCATCAGTTGAAGATCCGGAAAGCTGGCTAGAAGCGTATGAACGGGTCGCCAATTTCAATCACTGGAGCAACGACGACAAGCTTCGGCACGTTTATTTTGCCTTAGAAGACGCCGCTCGGACCTGGTTCGAGAATCAAGAGCGAAACCTCACAACGTGGGATGTTTTTCGCGCCAGGTTCCTGGCCGCTTTCACAAGTGTGGTCCGCAAGGAGAAGGCCGAAGCCCTCCTGGAAACACGTGTGCAGCTGCCGAATGAAAACGTGGCGCTCTTCACTGACGAGATGACCAGACTCTTCCGCCACGCCGACCCCGAAATGCCCGAGGACAAAAAAGTTCGCCTCCTCATGCGAGGAGTTAAACAGGAGCTTTTCGCGGGACTGATGCGGAACCCACCGAACAGTGTCCAAGAATTTGTGTCGGAAGCGACAACCATCGAAAAGACCCTGGAAATGCGCACACGGCAATTCCACCGCCGCTCTACGCCAGGCTATGCAGAGATCCAACCACTCTGCTCCGACGATCTGCGGGGAGACCATAAGGGCCGTAGTGCGGGAAGAACTTCGCCGTATGTTCCCGTCGTGCCAGCCTCAAGTTTCGTCGATTGCCGACGTCGTCAGAGAGGAAATCCAGCAGTCGCTGGGAACTCCTGAACCACCACATCCTCAGCCGCAAGCCATGACCTACGCTGCTGCTGCCCGCCGTCACGTCCCCCCTCCGCGCCCACACCAAGATGCCACCCCGCAGCACTTCCGTCGCCAGACGCCGCCGCCAGACGCCGCCCCCCACCACCGCCATCTCGCCCGCCTGCCGGCCAACGGTACACACCGAGGAAGACCGACATCTGGCGAGCCCCCGACCACCGTCCCCTCTGCTGCCACTGCGGAGAAGCCGGCCACACGTACCGCCGATGCCAGTACCGTGAGATGGGACTGCGAGGTTTCGCCGTCAACGCGCCTCGTCCACAGCGGGGTGAACGACCGCAAGACATCGCCGACTACCTCGCAGGAGCCCAGTGGACGCCTCGACGACCTTCCCGCTCACCTTCGCCCGGCCGCTACATGTCACCGCACCGCCGGCAGTACACTGGCCCAAACCGGGGCCGGTCGCCTAGCCCCTATCCGGAAAACTAAGGGCAGCAACCGATGGAGGTGCGGTTGCTGCACGACGAAATGCCGAAGATCCTCCGCCGCCGACGACGACGCTTCGACGAAACCTGAAGAACACGCCGCGTGCCGAACATAGCCCTGCTGACGAAACGTCGCGGCCCGACGAAGACGTGACGACGCAACGTGGAAGCAGCGCAATAAATCGACGCAGCCATGACCCGACGCCTCGACCTAACTGCAACGCGATACGACGAACTAGCGACCTCGACGTTCTTATCGACGGCCATAGCGTGACAGCTCTCGTCGACACTGGAGCGGACTATTCTGTGATCAGTGGACCGTTCGCCGCGAAGTTGAAGAAAGTGAAGACCGCTTGGGAAGGCCCTGAGATCCGGACAGCTGGAGGTCACCTAGTAACGCCGGTAGGAATTTGCACAGCGAGAGTCTCCATTAACAACCGGATTTATCCAGCAAGCTTCGTAGTCCTACAGCGTTGCTCCAGAGACGTCATCCTTGGTATGGACTTCTTAAGCCTTCATGGTGCAGTCATCAATCTGCGATCCAAGTCGATAACGTTATCCACTTAAAAAGCCCTACCACCGCATACGCCGTCAGGAAAGTACGCCTTGAATTTGCTGGAAGACCAAGTCACCATTCCCCCCTCGCTCCAGCGTCAGCATTTTCGTCGGCGCTAAGAAATCAACAGATATGCAAGGCGTCGTTGAAGGCGACCAGCACCTGTTGATCAACCATCAAATTTGCGTCGCACGAGGCATCGCCGAGTTGCGTGAAGGGAAAGCAACAGTGATGCTCACGAACTTCAGCAACGAATACAAGCACGTGAGCAAGGGCATGACGGTCGCCTACATCGAAGAAATTGTGGAAGCCAACGACGCCCTCGCCCTCGCCGAGTTTACCGAACATGCAACGACGAACCAAGCTCATCAACTAACTTTCGACGTCAATCCGAGCCTTCCGACGCATAAACAAGAACAGCTCAAAACCCTGCTCCTGCAATACAAGGACTGCTTTTCGTGGTCGTCAAGAGTTCGACAGACCCCGGTCGCACAACACCGCATCATAACAGAGGAAAGTGCCAGGCCCCTACGTCAGAGCCCGTACAGAGTCTCAACGCGAGAACGCGAGGCCATAAGGAAACAAGTCGACGAAATGCTACGCGACGACATAATCCAGCTGTCCAAGAGTCCCTGGGCGTCTCCCGAGGTGTTGGTGAAGAAGAAGGACGGAACGCTACGTTTCTGTGTCGACTATCGCCGCCTGAACAAGATCACGAAGAAGGACGTGTACCCCCTCCCACGGATAGACGACGCCCTGGATCGACTCCACAACGCGAAGTACTTTTCGTCGATGGACCTGAAGACGGGCTACTGGCAAATCGAAGTCGACGAGAGAGACCGAGAAAAGACTGCCTTTATAACACCAGACGGCCTGTTCGAGTTTAAGGTCATGCCCTTTGGTCTTTGCTCGGCCCCCGCGACCTTCCAACGCGTTATGGATACTGTACTGGCTGGCTTGAAGTGACAGACTTGCCTTGTGTACTTGGACGACGTCGTCGTGTTTTCCTCGGACTTCGATGAACACCTGCGGCGCCTTGAAGCTGTACTGCAGGCAATCAAGACGTCCGGACTCACTCTCAAGCCAGAGAAGTGCCGCTTCGCGTACGAAGAACTTTTGTTCTTGGGCCACGTGATAAGCAAATCCGGAGCACGCCCCGACCCGCAAAAGACAACCGCCATCGCTGCTTTCCCGCCACCCACCGACAAGAAGGCCGTGCGTCGATTTCTCGGCTTGTGTGCCTATTACAGGCGGTTCGTTAAAAATTTTGCCCGCATCGCCGAGCCTCTCACTAACCTCACCAGGACCGACGTCGAGTTCAAGTGGGAAACGCCGCAGGAGGAAGCATTTCAAGAACTAAAACGACGCCTGCAAACGCCTCCGTTACTTGCGCATTTCGACGAACACGCCGAAACAGAAGTGCACACCGACGCGAGCAGCGTATGACTCGGCGCCGTCCTTGTGCAGAGGACGGACGGACTGGAAAGGGTTATCAGTTATGCTAGCCGGTCGCTATCAAAGGCAGAGGCCAACTACTCCACAACAGAAAAGGAGTGCCTTGCCATCGTTTGGGCTACATCAAAGTTTCGCCCCTACCTTTAGGCAGGCCCTTCAAAGTTGTGAGCGACCACCACACCTTGTGTTGGCTAGCTAGCTTGAAGGACCCTTCTGGTCGCCTCGCACGGTGGAGCCTGAGACTTCAAGAATTCGACATTACGGTCGTTTACAAGTCCGGAAGGAAACACTCTGACGCCGACTGCCTGTCTCGTGCCCCCCGTCTACCCACCGCCGCTGGACGACCAGAATGATGACGGCTTCCTGGGAACCATAAGCGCCGACGACTTCGCCGAGCGACAGCGCGCCGATCCGGAACTCAAGGGCCTTATGGAATACCTCGAGGGCAAAGCCACCGTGGCACCAAAGGTATTCAGACGAGGACTGGAGTCGTTTTTCATGCGCAACGGCGTTCTCCTAAAGAAAAAAATACCCGCATTTCCCCGAAGGGGAGTATGAGGAAGTGCGAAGCACGGGGTGATGCTATGAGGGGGTGCGTGCGACTAAACTGCAGAGCCGAGCGAAGGAGACGGCAGCGAGAGAGCACGCGCCAGCCGACCCACGGAGGTCTGGCCGTTTTTAAGTGCAAAGCACTTTTACTGATGATGATGGAGAGCGGTGCGGAGCCGGCGCGGGGCGCGCGCAGCCACAGAGCGGAGGGCGGAGCACGCGCAGTCACGTGGGGCGTGACGTCGCTGCGCCGTTGCTACAGACGGTCCTCTCCGCTCCTCGCGCCGTTGCTAGGGGAGAGGAGGAGGAGCGCGGATGCCGGCGGAGTTTTCGGGGTCGCTTAAGAAGTGCATTCGCACTTAAAACTTCTCGCCACTTCGGGCCGACTCCCTCCTCGTAGTACCTTCGGCATTACGACCAGAAGTTCTGCATGCTTTGCATGACGACCCGACGGCTGGACACCTTGGATTTTCCCGTACGCTGGCAAGGATACAAGAAAAGTACTACTGGCCTCGCCTCACTGCCGACGTCACCCACTACGTGAGGACTTGCCGAGATTGTCAGCGACGGAAGACACCACCGACTAGGCCAGCCGGATTTCTGCAACCCATGGAGCCATCTCGCCGGCCGTACCAGCAAATCGGCATGGACTTACTGGGGCCGTTCCCGACGTCGAATTCCGGAAACAAGTGGATCGTCGTAGCTACTGACTACCTCACCCGCTACGCCGAGACAAGGGCCCTGCCCAAGGGCAGTGCCGCCGAGGTAGCAAAGTTCTTCGTCGAGAACATCGTACTTCGTCATGGTGCCCCAGATGTCCTCATTACCGGTAGAGGTACGGCCTTTACCGCGGACCTAACTCAGGCGATCCTAAGGTACAGCCAAACAAGTCACCGCCGGACCACCGCCTACCACCCACAGACCAACGGCCTGACCGAGCGTCTAAATAAGACCATCGCCGACATGCTGGCGATGTACGTCGACGTCGAACACAAGACGTGGGACGTCATCCTTCCGTACGTGACCTTCGCATACAACACGGCCGTGCAAGAAACGACGCAGATGACGCCGTACAAGTTGGTCTACGGACGGAGCCCGGCAACGACGCTCGACGCCATGTTACCGAACGTCACCGATGAGGAAAACATCGACGTGACCGCCTACCTACAGCGCGCCGAAGAAGCACGACAGCTCGCCCGCCTGCGGATCAAGAATCAGCAGACGACCGACAGCCGCCGTTACAACCTTCGACGACGCTTCGTGTAATACCAGCCCGGCTACCGCGTTTGGGTGTGGACACCGATACGCTGACGTGGACTTAGTGAAAAACTCCTTCGACGATACTTCGGGCCGTACAAGGTGCTTCGACGTCTCGGTGCTCTGGACTACGAGGTCGTCCCGGACGGCATAACGAACTCTCAACGGCGCCGTGCGCGACCTGAAGTAGTCCATGTCGTGCGCCTCAAGCCGTATTACGCGCGTTAGCAAACCAGAAGACTGCACTTATTGCTTAATTATTGTACTTTCTTTCTTTATTGTCGTGATTTATTATTGCATGCATTTTCCCCCGTGTTCTGTTTTAAGCATCGGGACGATGCCTTTTCAGAGGGGGGCATTGCCACGCGCTATTCTTATTTTCACTTTGGTTTTATTCTGTTTTCGCCCACAAAGACCGTCAGCAAAGCTCAGCTCAAACCGCGCCTTTTTGTTCTAGAACCTTCGCGATTATTGTAGATCGTTTTGTTAAGATTGCGCGCAAGACGCGACCACTCCAGATTATTCCTGAGCTTGCGCGATGACCAGTGATAAGGCTAGAATGTTCGACGCGTGATGCATAAAAAGCCGGCGCGCTCCAACGATGTTCAGTTGGATCGCCGGCCGACGCTCTGTTCGCCGCTATCAGTGCCAGCGTGTATTGCTGTAATCCTACTTACAGCAATACACGGCCCGGCCGCCGAGAAGGGGAGATGAGAAGGGGAGATAAAGCGCGCGCCCGCGCCCGCGCTCGTAAAATCGAACGTCGCCCCCCGCCCCCGCCCGCTGTCGGCCGCCGAGAATGGGAGATAACGCGCGCGCCCCCGCTCGTAAAATCGAAGGTCGCTCGAGGGACCCCCCCCTCCCCCCTCGCGTCTTTTCACGCTCACGAACGACGGGCGGGCCCGGTTATATATATACGTATACGGCAAATGACGCCGACGCCGACGCGGACGCCGACGCCGACAGCGAAAACCAGCCGCGAGTGTCCATATAATTGCTATCGCAATAATAAGCTTCTTGCGAAGAGAAACTTTAAGGGACTTTGTGTTAAGGACCATATAAGCGTCAGAATAGAAGTGCTGATGCACCCACGTGGGAATGCGTACATCACATCGGACCTTTCTTTTCCAAAGGTTAACCAACTGGCTTTTGTGTGATTAGTAGAAGCGCGGCTTTCGAGAAGTGGAGATCAGGAAAGTTTTAACAGAGGAGTTGTAGCTCGCCGTAGTTCGTGCGGTCTCACCAGAAAAAACATCAACATGAACCGGCACGTGCTCTTTTCGTCCTGCACTTCATCATCGTCATCTCCTGCTTCATTAAAAAAATACACTAGCGCCGATTTCTCCGGTGCAGGATGCAAGAACTTTGATGGGTGAGCCGACCAGTGCAGATAGAGAGAGATAGCGAAATAAAGAAGAATCACAATTTCACCGCGAGGGTCAAGCAATGAATGATATAGCAACAAACTATAATATTATACAAAGTAAGGCTGGCAGCCAACTCCTTCGGATCCGATATCGCGGAAGTCTACACAACGCTGTTATAAGAGGATTCGGTCGATCCAGGGAGAGATGCGCTTTTTGCACAATCTCTTCCCGTTGAGAGCGCAGCACGTAGAATGATGTACGAGCCGACCACTGATGCCTGTCAAGATAGCGCGTGCACTAGCAATAGCGACCGCGCCCTTAGAATCAAAGTTCCCAGTTGCTGCCCGAACGAAACCCCGCCCCCTCCCTTCCCGCGTTCCTTCATGGTCGTTAAAGATGGGCGGTGGGGTTTCCCTATGGGCTTTCGAAGGCATGTATAAAACACGGGAAGGTGTTATCGCATGCGTTGTCC
>JALIZH010019235.1:0-16994 GCA_030522465.1 Rhipicephalus appendiculatus
TTAGAAATGTTGCTGAACATTTTTCGAACGTTTTTCGAATAATAAGCACCGATGGAAAAACCCCGAAGGACCCAAAAGTTGCTACAAAGGGGGGTAACGTTTCTTGCTTTTATCAAGATGCGTGCAGCCCAAGGTTCTACGAGACTATCGACACTATTATTGATCACAGAATGAAGGCATTCTTGCTTAAAACTCCAGTGTCGCCGAAGCGACAGGGCACTGTGAAATCTATTATCTTCATCAAGACATGCATGATGATATTTACTCATTAATATTGTTTGATACTTACATATCAGTTGTATTTAGAAACTGCTCACAAAGTATCACCTATAATAATACAGTCACTCCTGTATTTCAACCTGCATTTACAAAATATTGTAGGTTACAGTTGCTGCTGCACACGAGGTCGCCTCACCTTACAAAAATCTAGTAATATGTTTTTTTTTCTCGGTGAAAAGTAACCTTAGTGTTCCTTTGTTCAAGCTTCTGAATATTTCTGTTAAATAAATTGTTATGGATTTCTTGGAATGCTTTGAAAATGGTTAAATTACCATGCTAGGGCTGCGTTGAATACGATTCTCTTACTATTCCAAAATTATTCGAATAGTATTCGATTCCAATTCGTATTCGATTCGGTGTCATCGCTATTTGATTCGTTTTCGACTGGGTTCTAAAATTCACAATTCGCACACCACTACATAGGGAAACATCTGTAGGCGTTGATTGTAGTGTAGCAATCAAGTCAATAGTATGGTCTACGTGTGTGTGGCTGTATGTGACATGTGTTTATCAATGTATATATCATAATCATCACCCAGCCCCTGGAGTAACATGTCAGGCGAAAAGCCAAACATCTCCAGCTATTCATTAAAATATTTCTCTCTCTCCCAAGTCGTAAAGTGAAAGGAAATAAAGTGGCAGAAAAATCAACTTACCCATGATAGGGCCCGAACCTACAACCTTCGCGTAACACCTTTGATGCTCTACCAATAGAGCTACAGCGCTGTGTGCTTTCCCGTCAACTTTATTGGGTATTTATGTATTGTGCAATCCTGGTAGTGTTAGCCAATGAGCTCGGTGACTCGCCCTCATGGCTGCCACCTGGCTAACACTCTTATACCGAAGCCTAACGTAACTGTCGCCAAAGGGCATGTCAATATTGCTAAGAAATCTCACTGACGATGTTTGAAAATCCATCGACATAAATGGTATTCCTGTGTAGATAAAAACATAAAAACGCTTCCCATTCCCTGCTCGTCAGATGACACTAAATTGTGATTTTATTTTTTTTCTCAGCAAATTTTTTCGCTAAACTATTTTCCTTCGTTCCCACATTCAAAGTATTTCAAACGAGTTTTTCTCGCAACAACAACTTGCAAGATTTCAGCAGCGATTTGGGAGAGTCCGGCAAACTACTCTTTTTAACTTACTCTGTTTTACCAACTTATTTGTGCATATGCCGTACTTCAAACCTATTAATAAAATTAATGAAATCTTCTTTCCACTTCTTCCGGATAGAGAATGGTTGAAAACAGCTAACACCTTGTTCCGTACCCTATGCTGCCGCACAGTTCTGAACACAGTACGCTCAGACCCTTTCAAACTGGACTTTAATGTGCCCCAGGCTTCCATGTGTGCGTTCGCCGTCTTGACACTTTAGGAATTGGACCACAAAAATATTTAATGAGTGCGCCCTTTCCCATCGAATGTTGGGCCGAAACTATTGCTTTGTTCATCAAGAAATATGCATGAGCGCTGGTTAAGACAGAGAAAATAGCCAAGCCTAACGCAACTAGCGTCGCAGGCCAGACCAGGATCGCTAAGTAATTTCGCTGACGACGTTTGCAAAAGCAATCTATATAGGTGCTTTTGCTCTGTACATAAAAAAAAACACTTCCGTTTGGCTGCTCGTTAAATACAACAAAGGTTTGATTTTATTTTTTCTCGCTGAAACATCTTCTACAAATTATTTTCCTTTGTTTCTGCATGCAAATATTCCAGATGAACTTTATCGCCAGAAAAACTTGCAAGATTTTAGCGGAGAGTCGTGACAATCCTGCCACAAAATCTGGTCAACCTAATCTGTTTCAGGAACTTCGTTCTTTTTGCATGTCCCGGAACACAAACTTATTAGTAACCTTGATGAGTTCTTCTTTCCACTGTTTCCAGAGGATGGTTAGTAATAGTTAACTCTTGTTCGGTCGCCAGGTTGTCACACAGCTCTGAACGTAATATCACCCGACCCTTCCAAACTGAACTTCAACGCGTTGCCAAGCATCTGCCTAGCTCCGCGCAGCAACCGCGATGACCTTTCGACAAAGTTTGCTCAACTCAACTCAACTTCCGTATTTGCGCTAGCTTGTTCACACTTCCGACCACTCAATTTGCTTAATGCATCCCCGCGCATCGCTAGCGGTGCGAAACTAGAACTTCGTTGATTGAGAAACGTACATAAGCACTGGTTAAGTCCGGGAAAAAAGAGCCAAACCTAACGTGACTATCGTTGAAGGGCAGGTCAATATTGGGAAGTAATCTCACTAACGGCGTTGAAAAAAAAATGTGTCGATTCAGGTGTTATTGACGTGCGGATAAAAAAGAAACATCGTCAAACCGTAGAAACGTCAGAAACTTGATAAATTTTGCAATCAGGAAGTTAGCACAAGTTGTCCGAATGTGCAGGGTTAAGAATAAAAGAAAAAAATAAATACCGCAAGACGTAATCTATTATCCTCACCATCATCACCATAATCATGATATGTTACTTCAAGTTTTGTTACTATATGCAAATACAAATAGTGGAAACGCATAACCGTGATTACGGAATCAGTAAAATGCACAGAAGATTAGAGAAAAAGCATATTTCAGCGCGCGCCGCGCGCACACACACACACACACACACACACACACACACACACACGCACACGCACACGCACGCACACGCACACACGCACGCACACACACACAGACACAGAGAGAGACACACACACATATAGATAGATAGATAGATAGATAGATAGATAGATAGATAGATAGATAGATAGATAGATAGATAGATAGATAGATAGATAGATAGATAGATAGATAGATAGATAGATAGATAGATAGATAGATAGATAGATATAGTGTCATGACCAAGAACGACGCTGAAGTTCGGGCGCGCGGGCAGCTGGCTGGGAGCTAGGGAGGTAGAGGAAGACGATGAGAGATAAAGAACAGCTGGCCCAGGAATGGGTGTTGTCTCTTGTCTCTTCATTACAATGGCGCAGTCGACAATATATATGTATATTGTAATAAGAAAGACAGAGACAGCCCCCGTTCCTGGGCTGGCTGTTCTATTTTCTGTCGTCGTCTTCCTCTGCTTCGCTCTAGCCGCCCGCGCGCCCGAACCCCCAGCGTCGTTCTTGGTCATGACAATATATATATATATATATATATATATATATATATATATATATATATATATATATATATATATATATATATATATATATATATATATATATATATATATATATACATATATATATATATATAGAGAGAGAGAGAGAGAGAGAAGAAGAAGACACGTCCATAAACGCCTGACCAGATTCGCTTGGTTCATAAGAGTCCAGCAAATATCGATGGTCGCGAACCTTCGCTGATTCTTGCCGAACATGCACACTCAGAATAAAGGTACAGAGATAAGACCGGTCAAGAAGTCTAAGGGACGTCCATTCGCAGACAATGCTATGGCAAAAAAAGAAATAGAAAAATTGCCCGGTCATGCTTCATTGTTTATTGCTGCAACGTGATTGTTTTGGGGAGTAGCTTCGTGCAAGCCTGCGGCGTCCGCGTTCCGCTTGGAAGGCAATATTTACCATGCGGAGGATAACGTCCATATACGACTCCAATACCCCTGCGCTCGCAGCGCTTATGTCGCGTTGACGCGACAAATACGCAAACGGCTTCACTCCCTGGAGCGGCTGTATTCCGTTACACCGTCGTTTTGTAGTGTTACGTGAGATCTGATCCAAAAGAGTCAGCTGCTGGCCTTACTTCGTATGACATCAGAATTGGTTGCTATCGTATTAATTGATTCGCGCTTGTAGTGAAACCGCGATTTTTTATGAAATATTCCAGCATAGTTATTTGCACGATTTCTTTCAAGGAGTAAAATTAGTTTTCGCGCTTGACAATCCGTTGCTGGTACGTGGGGATGGTATAATAATTTTCGGGGTTTTTCATGCCGAAAACCAGGACATGATTCTGAGGCATTCTTATTCGTTGATTCTCGACAAATGTCGACCACTCAGTGTCTCTTAGCGCGAACCTAAATCCCTGGGTGCTCACTGCAGTTCTCCCCACATCGACATGCGGCCACCGTTACAGAGAACCGAACCTACACCCTCGGGCTTAAGGAGCGCGATCTCTTGCGTGCTAAGCTACCCCTTCGTGTGCTACTCAGGGATTACCATTGAATTTCGAAGGCGGAAGCCTTAGGTGTCTCGTCAAAAGCGAAAATCAACCTGACCATTGGCGTAGACCGCCGTCCCGCAACGTCGGCGTCAGCGTGAGTGATGCGAAACACTACGTCATCATGACGTCACAGACAATCCAATATCAGGGACGCCACCATGACGTCATCACATGACATCGTCGCTTGGTCAAGAGTGTGCCGATCACGGAGGACATTGCAAAACGAGGTAATAAAAAAATCACAGCATATCCACGCAGTGAATGATGATGAGTGGGCGAAGCTCTGGAGGTTCATCGGTAAACCGTAAATTTTCGTCCAGTACATCATCAAAGACGTGACAAACACTGTGTATCTATACAAGAAATTTTCTTTTAAAGGTTCATTCATTCATTCGTAAATGGTAGCTAGACGTGGCTTCCGGTCCGCCTTCATTATAACGGCTTTATGGTTGGTGAAGTGGAGGGATAGGGGTTCTTATATGGCTCCGTAGAGGATTCCTAGAGGGGAGAGGGAAAGAGAGGACGCTCATCCGCGGTGGGGATGTGGAACGCGTACGCCGCTCCGTAGAGTAGAGGATTCCTAGAGGAGAGAAAGGGGGGTGAGTGTAGGAGAGGAGAGAGAGGGGACGCGCGCGCCGCTCCGTACAGTAGAGGATTCCTAGAGGAGAGAAAGGGGGGCGAGCGTTGGAGAGGAGAGAGATGGGGAGGGGGACAGCAGAGCATTGCTAGGGTAGAGAAAGGGGGGTGAGCGTAGAGGAGAGAGAGGACGCACATCCGCTGTGGGTATGTGGAGCGCGGACGACGCTCCGCAGATTAGAGGATTCTTAGAGGAGAGAAAGGGGGTGAGCGTTGGGGAGGACCGAGAGGGGGGAGGGGACACGCATGCTCTGGAGGGGTGTAGGACGCGGGAAGGAGGGAAGGACTAAGCCCCCGCAAGCACATCCAAGCAAGATCAAGGAATGGAGCCAACCTGGGCGACAGACACCACCTGCCTAGCCATTGCTGAGCTGCCCCTCTATGCTCTCGGCCATGACTCTAGTGACTGTAGTGGTGGTGGACGGCCTTATTGTACTACAGTGTTCTGCTTGACATAGATGGCCACACCGCCTGCGGCACGCTCTGCTTCCTCGGTGCACACGATGGGAACTAGAGGTGGTCTGGAACGCGCTTAATCTTCATGGTCATCAGCGTCATCGTCATTATTATCACGAGATACTGCCGGTTACGCCTGACGCGAGACAAGGTTAGACTAAGAGGAGCTTCGCCCCTAAAAAAAATTACACCATCTCCCGCTAAAGGGAACCATGTGTAGATGCGAAGCAGCGGGCACTAACGTTTACACTGGCGGCGGCGTCGACGCTGGCGCTCATCGCGGCGTTGCGCAGGAGAGAAATCTGGCGAGGCGCCATCACACAGTGATGGACCGCGTGTTTCCTACTGGAACATGCCAATCGCTGCTAATGGGCAATGAGAGACAGAAGACTCCGATTGGACACAGAGACCCGCAGTCCGCTTTTAGTTAACGCGCACGCTGCGAATTTTTATCGTTCGACAACGCGCAGGAGAAATCTCCCACCGACACAACCTTGCAGGTCAAGATCCAGTGCCTATATATACGCGGTGGCCAGTGAACGGCTGTGCAGAGCGAGCAGTCGGTCTTTACAATAAAAAAACTCGCTAGCAGACGCTGCCTGCGTCGGCGTTGAACGGTTGTGCAGCGCGAGTAGTCGGTTTTTAAATGCGAAGCATTTCTTAGCGAACTACGCCGACTATGAGGGTATCTATCTATCTATCTATCTATCTATCTATCTATCTATCTATCTATCTATCTATCTATCTATCTATCTATCTATCTATCTATCTATCTATCTATCTATCTATCTATCTATCTATCTATCTATCTATCTATCTAGCCGCCTACGACTTTGTGCTCTCCTGGCCGTATCGTTAATGGGATTTAAACCAAAATTGGTATGGCATAACATGACTGTATGACAAACATGAATGACAGGTCATATGATGAAAATCATGAATAACTTGTCATAAAAGTATGATTTACACGCCATGGCCATAGAGCTCCTGAGGCCATTTTCTTAACTCGATATATCCAAAATTGGTAGGATGAGACATTTCTGCATGAACAACATAAATGACAGCTGGTAATATGAAAATCATGACGAGCATGTCATGTACAACATGAATTACATGCCATGCTCATGGTGCACTGACGGCCGTTTCAGTAGCTTGATATACACCAAATTTGGTATTGCGTGACGTGACTGTATGACGAACATAAATGCCAAGTGGCCATATGGAAATCATGACATGTGCAACATGACTTGCATGCCATGCTCATGGCATGCTCGTGGCCGTTTCGCTAGTTTGATATACACAAAATTTCGTATTGAGTGACGCGACTGTGTGATGAGCATATATAACAAGTGGTAAATGGAAATCATGATATGTCATGTGCAACATGACTCGCATACTATGCTCATGGTACTCCCGTGGCCGCTTCGTAAGCTTTCTATACACCAAATTTGGTATAAAGAGACGTGATTGTATGACGAGCATAAATGACACGTGGTAATATGGAAATCATGACATGTCATCAGCATGACTTGCACGCCATGCTCATGACACTCTCGGGGCCGTTTCGTTAGCTTGATATATACCAAATTTTGTATTGAGTGACGTGGCTGTATGACGAGCATAAATGACAAGTGGTAATATGGAAATCATGTCATCTCATGTGCAACATGACTTGCATGCCACGCTCATGGTACTCCCGTCGCTGTTTCGCTAGCTTGATATACACCAAATTTTTAAGGCGAAAGCCTTAAATGTCTCATGTTCACGTCCATGCGTCCCTCCAGCCGTGCCCTGGCACGGTGCCAGGTGGGCGCCGGGGAGCGCAAATGGGCGCCGGTCGCGTCGGACTCTACAGCGTTTGCACTTCGCTTGCGTAGCGTCGCTGTGGCCAGCGTCTCTAACATGCAAGGAGGGAAACGCGCGCATCACGTTCCATTCTGGCCGACCCCGTCTCAGTGGGCACAGGCGTTCGAGGAACACAGTTTGGAATTGACAAAGTGTCCGTCAATTTAGACGATGGAACGCGGATGACGTCTGCATGATGCGCAAAGCGCGAGAATACGAACGCATGCGAAACGGAGGCAGAGTGGCCTCGCGTCTCGCCGCGATTCGAGGTAAACAATTAAGCGAACATAAGTGGCAGGTGGTAACATGAAAATGTTGGCATGCATGTGAGCTACAATGCCATTTACATGCCGCGCTCATGGTGAGCTTGCGTCCAGTTCGCTAAATTGATATACACCAAAATTTGTATTGCGGGATGTGACGATATAGCCAACATAAGTGGCAGGTGGTAAGATTAAAATCTTGGCATGCATGTCACCTACAATGCCACATACATGCCACGATCATGGTGCGCTTGCGTCCCGTTCGCTAGCTTGATATACACCAAAATTTGTATTGCGCGACGTGATCTGTATGACGAACACAGATGACAGGTCCCAACATGTAAACAATGACATGCATATTATTTGCAACATCATTTGCTCCTTGTTGGCTGCTTCGCATTACATCGATTCCCGCTGTGCGTGGGATCTGCGGTTTTTTCAATCAAGAAACTCGCTAGCAGACGCTGCCTGCGTCGGGGTTGCGAGGTGAGAGAGGGGGAGCGTAGGAGAGGAGAGAGGTGGGAGGGCATGCGCATGCGCAATGGGGGGTGTAAACGCCGCGGGAGGCATGCCTAGAGGAGAGAGAATGGGAGCGTAGGAGAGGATGTGCGTGGAGAGGGTTTGCACATGCGCAGTAAGGGTGGTCAAGACGCACACCACCACCACCGGATTGAACTTCGCCATAACATGCGTCACATCTAAAATTGGCCGCGTATCTGCGTGCTTCGGCGCTGCAAATGTCGTTGAAAGACTATTGATGGTCTTCTGCCGTCCGTACTACTATGTTTTGCCTTGCCTCAGAGAGCGCCTCCTCTATGTTGAATCGGCCGCATCTGGCTGGCATTGATAAATTAGAGGAGGCTCTGCCTGAGATATGGACGCCATCTGGTAGTATCATCGGGAAACATGAGCTTGTGCAGAACCCAGGGCCACTGCCAGGCTTTTTCGTACATAGCGTCACAATTTCAGCGAAGCCTAAGAAACACTGGGGTCTTTAGAATTACGTATCTATGAATTTTCTATTAAAAAACACACCACCTAGTACTCACGTATTGATGTTGCGCCTCAGATATGCGTAACATTTGCTTTTTGATCGACAATGTTCACAAGTATGAACGCAGCCGCTTGTGGAAGATGGCTGGGCGTTCAGCAAGGGGTTAAACTTTGGCCGGGTGGGTGAATCGAGGGACAGACAGACCTAAATTTCCGCGTTGAAGTATCCCAAGAAAGACTATCGTCTTTAATAATACTATCTGGGGTTTTATGTCCCAAAAACACGATATGATTATGAGGGACGCCGTAGTGGGGGGCTCTGGTGTTCTTTAACGTGCACTGACACCGCGAAGTAGACAGGCCGCCAGCATTTCGCTTCCATTGAAATGCGACTACCGCGGCCGGGATCAAACCCGCGACTTTCGGGTCAGCAGCCGAAGCAAAACGAGGGGAGTTGGAGAAAGCTTGCAATGCATCTGATGCTTAAGGCAGTGTGAAAGCACGTTAAGTGTAGAAAGCGTTCGCAGGGGGCAAATGAATAGAACGATAGGGGCTGAAAAAAGTCAGTTTCGCCGCAAGAGCGAAGGAATGAATGCGATAGCAAGAACTGGGAATGTCACGCGAAGAACGACAAGCAGCTCCGTAGTTGCAGCTTCCCGCTGAAGCACAAAGCAGGATGCTCAACAGGAACACGCAGGCATACACAGGACAAGTGTGAACTGATAACTGTCACAGTTGTTACGCTTTTGTGTTTGAGCAACGCGCGGCAAGTGTCGACAATGCAGACTCCGACGCTATTAGATATGTCTTTTTGCTTTTAAAGAGCGGCGCGTGGAAAGATCCATGTGCTTCTCCTGCCACGTGGTGGCGTCTGAAAGAAGGAGGGCGTGGTGTTCTTTTTTTTTTTCGTTCCACATCGCGACTGGGCACAGAAAGGGGCCACTTTTTCGTGCTTGTCTCTAGGGCAGCTTTCAAATTGAGAGGAAATGTAGGAGCGTTGAGTGATAGAAAACACGCTAAAGCTCCTCCAAGAACTGCATACCGCCAGCGGTAAGTGGTGTATTTAAATAGCTCACCCTTATTGCAGCGATTTATGCATGGCGCGTGACTAAGTGGTCTAACTCAGCGCGCTGCGGAGCGAGTCGTCGCTGGTTCAAATCCCCGGACGGCGGCCTCGGAATTTTTTCTTCTTATTTATTTTTCTTTGTGCCTTTTTATATATCTATATATACATATACATATCCGGGACATAAAGGCGACAGCAAAGGCAAAAATCTGACGGCAGTGTCCATACAATTGCTATCGCAATGGAAGAAGATGGATTTCAATTTCAAGTCGTCTTAGGCTAATGCATAACAGACGCTGTCAGTTTTCAGCCGTTTGTAGTTGGGGGGTGGGGATGATATGCAGGGGTGAGTTGCAGGTGTGAAAGTGCAGATAAGCCTGCCAAGCCCAGTATTTTGATCTGGCTCGCTCACTCTTACGTCGTAGAGTGCCGCTAATCCTCACACTGAAAGGTTACGGCCTCGCGAAACAAAGGTTTACATAACTACGTATATAGCTACACGTTGCGTCACGTCGAACGTGAACTTTCCCTGATTAAATGGTCCCGAGAGTAAAGCGGAATTAACCTCCCCATCTCGTCTGTTTCTTCGTAAACTGGGTTCTAAGCTGCGAGCGCTGAATGCGCTATCTGCTTCAATTTGTTGTGTCGCTCAAGGACTTTTGTGCCGTACGGGCGATGCTTTTTTGCTCAGAGTGTTAACAAAACGAGGCGATCTGCCGTTCCAGCGAAATGGTTTCATTTTGCATTTCTGTGCAAAAAAGGTGCAAGCAGATACAACTACCCAAGACAAAAAAATGCACAGGGTATCATGAATTCAGCGAAGACGACTGGAAGACGAAAGCCATCTTCTTTTTTCTCCTCAGTCGGTGTACTGTTCCCTCTGTATACTCCCCCACCGAAATCTTTCTGCACGCCTGTCGGAGGCGCGATGTTCAGTTGGCAAAATGGTAGCGCGACAATCACACTGACGTCGCTGCACTGTTGAAATGCTGACTGAGTGGTGGCGCTGACGCGTTCGCACGCGGTGTTCCCTTGAAAACCGCCGCAAATGCCGCACATGCATTTGTGACGCCATGCTCGTTCTTGTAGCCGTTTTTTTATCAACGCTACTATCGCGCGCTCCTCACTGTCCTGTCATGACCGCCGCAGTGCAAACTCGGAGCAAATTCGTGGGCCCGAGAAGCTCGGGCCATCGTGCATAGCACACCAGGATCGCATACATTGCAAGCTTTCTGCCTCAATCATGGAACACCAACACTGCAATCATGGAACACCAACTCGCCCAATCAACCATTTTGACAGCCTCTCCCCTGGTTTGCCATTGCCTCCGTGATCGTCCCGCCTTTCACCAAGTGACAGTGCCACGGGATGTCGTCATCGTGTGACGTACATCACGTTATCTGACGTTATAGTGACGTAGCAATTTCTGGCGATATGTGACGTCAGTATCGCGTCATATGATGACGTCATCACGGGATGGTGCTTAAAGACGATAGTCTTTCTTGGGATACTTCAACGGAGAAATTTTGGTCTGTCTGTCTGTCTGTCTGTCAACCGATTCCACCACTTGGCCAAAGCTTAACCACTTGCTGAACGCCCAGCCAACTTGAATAGTCGTTTGCGTGCATACTTGTGAACAGTGTCGATCAAAAAGCAAATATTACGCATATCTGAGGCGTGCAACAACAATACGGAAATATTAGGTGGTGTGTTCTTTTATAGAAAATACATAGATACTTAATTCTAAAGACCCTAGTGTTTCTTAGACTGCGCTGAAAATGCGGGCTGCCTCGCAAAAGCGAAGAGCCGTCGTCTCTCTCCGAGGTCGCGCATGCCGCGTGCTTTCATCCGACGCACGATAGCTGGCGCAGTCTGCCCCCCGTCGCTGCAAACAAGAGAATCTCTTTTCGTGGTCGCTCTGCGCGACTTCAGCTTTTTACACGGTGCCAAAAACACCGCGCTTGCGCCGAGAAGACGCTTGGTCATGCCAGGGCGGAAATGGTACGAGAACAGCATCACAGGTGGCTGCGGAATGAGACCAGGACTCATGTATTACGGCCGGCAGAAGACTATCATCTTTCGACGACATTTGCAGCGAAGTACGCAATACGCGGCCAATTTTTCTCGTCCCTCGTGTTGACGACCACGACGTGGGACACCAACGGACAACCTTCACGTGCGATGAGGCATTTAAGGCTTGCGTTAAAAAAAACACACGCACTCACACGCACACGGAACGCACCAGTTGCTTTCTATCCTCTCTGGACCGTGTTTAAGATGTCCATTATAATTACCTTAGGATCTTACAAATATGAAAACTTAAGTATGAATACGATTAGTATGCTGCGGTGGTGCATCAGTTGCGCTGCTTGGCTGCTTACCCGAAAGACGCTGGTTCCATCCCGGCCACGGCGGTAGCATTTCTACTTTGTTCCGTGCGATGTCGGTGCACGTTAGAGAATCTCAGGTGGGCGAAATAATCTGGAGCTCTGTAATATACTCCACACTTGCCACCGACATCCCCACCATTAAGCTGTAGCGGAGCGAACAGAGTAGAACCAGAGGAGGAACAATCAGAGGGCGGGTAGGAGGCTATGCTGCTGACGCATGACCTTGGAAACCAACTATGGCCACGACTCACTGGTGCCGCCCGAGCACCGTAAACCAGCCATAGTTGGTTTCCAAGGTCACCAACTATGGCTGGTTGACAGGGCTCGCGCGGCACCAGTGAATCATGGCTACCTGGATCGAAGAGGGTGGCTCAAGCCTGGTCGCACAATAAAGTTTGTCTCTCTCTCGCTCTCCAACATGGCGTGTGTCATGGTGGTATCTTGGTTTTGGCACGTATGGGAACAATAGAGAAAAATAGAAATAAAATAAGACTGCAATGAGAAATCTATTCCTGCAGCAGCAGCACCACGAAAATGATTATTAAAATTGGGGGACCCTTAAACTTCGCCTTTAAGAGTTGAACGCGATAGCGATATCCTGTCCCGAGTGCCTACTTCAACCAGTTAGTGAATATTTGCTATGCAGCCCACTACGTGGTGTTAAGGGAATACGCGCAGTAAGGTGTGTGCCGTTTGTAATGGGTGGCCGGCTTTGAACTACGAAATCGTTATGATAGTCACATATTCTGACACCTGATGACAATGTACGCTTGTACCACGCAATATTTCTGGGATATTACATGTTATATTGCGACGCCTCTATAAAGGACGCTTGCGTTTGCGAAGCATGAAAGTTATTTTCATTGCATTTCCAAGCAGAGGAAGTTATTTTCACTGCATTCCCAAGCAGAGGCATGGCTGTGTGGTAGAACACCTGCTTGTCACGCAGACGGCCCGGGTTCGATCCTCACTCGGATCCGGAAGTTTTTATTATTTATTTTATTTGCATCTTTCTCGATTTTTCGGTCACGGACAAGGTGATGATTTTTCGCTCACAACCAACGACGCCGACACCGACGCCGACGCCGGAATTTCTGCGAAACGAGCTTTTTAGCGCTATCGCGTTAAAAATCTACTACCGTGGTGACTGTAATCTTCGACGTGATTATCATGACAGTACGAGTATTGCTACGACTCGTTGGGGGCACAGCGTGGCGACACTGACTTGAGCAGTACCTGATCGGAGCCTGACTTTTCAACTGCGCGGTGCCTTAAACAATACATGGGGTGAGTCGTAATTTATGGCACAATTCGTGTGTTCCGCCGGGATTCATTACGCACAGGCCAGCGGCTACACAGTTTGCATGCGTTGTAAAAGCATATCTTTTCTATGAACAGCATCCTAATTCGGTTTCGCCAATAAACGGGCTTAGCTCACAGGTAATGACATTTTGGTGTTTATTATTATTTCTATTGTACCCACTCCTTTTGTAACGTCCAACAGGAGTACTTAAGGCATTAAACTGTCCTGAATTGAAGTGTAGCAAACTTAGTTTCAAGAACTTTTAAAGGTCTGTATTACCGAAAAGCACCCAGCGCAGGAGCCGTCTCGAAGCTTCGAAATACATCTTTAATGGCAAATAGAACGAGACGATGCTATTAACGTGGCATCTATTTGCATATAAACTGGTAACCCAGTTTGTTATTTTCTTCTTGATATTTTTGTTCTTGCGGCTGGCTTCGAAACTTCGCGCTATTCTATACGCGTTTCTTTTATGCATATGAGCTGTAATGAAAGTACAAAGCAGTTTTAAGACTGCTCGCTATTTACCTTGTGCATAGTTTACCGGTGCGCACTTTACGTTACTAATGCACCTCCTTAGAAGTCACCAGCGCATTTGTGCTATGACTAAGCTTGAAGCAATTGGGAAAGCAAAGCTTTGGCATAAGCGCCTAAATAAAGCGCGCCTGCCAAAATCTTGAAAGTTTGTGACCTAACCAGACCTTTGTCGCACTTTTTAATGTGCGCGGGCTTGAGTTTCTCTTACTGTATTTGATTATTGCGTGGGCCTGCCATTCGTTTCCGAACTGTGGGCCATAAGAGCGCTGCGGCGTTTTCTAAAGACCAATGAGCTTCGCGACTGTCTGTGACGTCATTCGTGCGTGCGCATAACTTATTGTGCCTTTACTTCCGTGGACCTTTTCCTTCGTTCTTTGCTCATTTGCCCTCCCCCAGCTTAGCGTTGCAAACCAAGTGCAACCCGGGTAACCTCCTAGGGCTTCATTCGCCTTTCACCCTCTCTTCTATCATCGTCATCATCATCAGCTTGACTACGCCCACTGCAGGGCAAAGGCATCTTTCGTGTTTCGTCAAACGCCCCACCCTGTGCCATGCGTGGCCGCGTTATCCCCGCCAGCTTCTTAATCTCCTCTGCCTATTTAGTATTTTGCCTTCCTCTTCTGGTTGACCTCCCTGCCTTCCTCTTCTATTTATCTCTCTCTCTTTCACTGCCTCCCTCTCGCGCGCTTGCCTCCTTTTGGAATCCCATTGTGTTTCTCTTAATGGTTAGCAGTTGTCTGACATTCTCGCAGAATGCCCTTCCCAAGCCCATGCCTTCTTCTTCTTGGTTTCGACTAAGGATGGCTTCAACATCTTCTTTGTTATTTATATACACACTCTTTTTAACATTGCATGGTTCCTTCTGGAAGAAAGTGCTAGCAAAAACTGGGAATGCGGACGAAAAAACGTCCAGTTTGCTGAATATGTCTAGCTCTTCACCGAGGAAGTGATTAAGGGTATATGTCACCAGTTTAGTTTGACAGGGTGCTGAAGTATCGTCTGCCAGGCAGGCATATCTCATGCTTTTCTGCGATACCGTTCCCCTCTGTGTTTCCGTCTCAACTCCCCGCACGTAGACGTGTCTGACTGACTGACTGACTGACTGACTGACTGACTGACTGACTGACTGACTGACCGACCGACCGACCGACCGACCGACCGACCGACTGACTGACTCACTCACTCACTCACTCACTCCTCACTCACTCACTCACTCACTCACTCACTCACTCACTCACTCACTCACTCACTCACTCACTCACTCACTCACTCACTCACTCACTCACTCACTCACTCACTCACTCACTCACTCACTCACTCACTCACTCACTCACTCACTCACTCACTCACTCACTCACTCACTCACTCACTCACACATAGGCGCACACGCACGCTAACATTCATCGTTGTAGGTACGTTTTACCGAGTATCCGAGCCCTTATTGATTCCTCGCCCTCGCCACCAAAGTATCGATATGTGAGCTTGCCTCGGCCGAAATTACGGCTTGGCTAATCCAGATTTAGCAATGGACGTGACTGCGCAAACATTAAACCACGTCGATATTGCCTGTCGCACGGTTTTTAAAGGTCTCCGAAAGCAAGCGCCAAAAATAGAAACATTACCGCAAAGCGAAGCGACGATCAATGCCAAGAGGATTGCATATGAGTTTCGACATAGCACTTCAGAAGTGCTGTTTTCTTTGAACGTAGCAACGTCCGTGGCCGGGCTAGTTGACAGTCCTTGAAAGGCTGCATTGCGTATGTGTGACGCACGCGCGGACGGGGTGAGGCCGAATTACCTCCTCTTCCATCCTCTTTCTCTTCTCTCCTACATTCCTGCTTCTTTTCCTACCCACTCCCCATCCCTGTGCAGCGCTGTTGAGGCGACCCCCCACTGAGAGAGACAGTTACGGCGCTGCACTTTTCTCTTTATTTTTTTGTTTCTCTCTTTCAAAGCCACTCCGTAATGAAGGTGTAACCTGGAACAGGTAGAAAAATAAAGGAGGGACGAAGATTGCTTCCACTTGGCGACGTCGCATTCAAAGTCGTGTTCAATTTATACCGCTGACTGAAAAAAAAAATAACGCCATATCCAGGAAGTGAATGATGAGGGAGTGGGCGAAGCTCGATCGTTTTCATCCATGGCAGAAAGAGAATGTGTGGTCTGAAACGCGCTTATACTTCATGGTCATCAGCGTCATCGTTATCACGTGTAGAGGGTACATTCCACTATACTGCGTCATCGTCATCTTTATCACGTGTAGTGGGTACATTCCACTATACTGGAACGCGCTTATACTTCATCGTTATCACGTTTAGTGGGTACATTCCACTATACTGCGTCATCGTCATCTTTATCACGTGGAGTGGGTACATTCCACTACACGTGGCTACCTACCTACCTACCTACTACTACTACTACTACTACGACAACTACAGAGGAGGGACATACCCACACCCTAAGGAGCTTCGCCCCTAAAAAGGAATGGTGAAGCTTGCACTAGATTTATCGCAAGGCCGTTCTATCACAAGGCTTGTAACAGCGAAGCAGTATGATTCTGACGACTAATTTGGTTGCTTCTAGGATGTTGCTAGGCTTCGGCTAAGTCATGCTAGGTTGTCTCTACGTTGCTTCTAGGTTGTTGCTAGGCTTTAGCTAGGAGATGCTAGGTTGCTTCTACGTTGATTCTCATTGCAGCGAGGTTGGAGTTGTACCACAGACTGTCACAGACACTACACGGATGTCCAAACTTCAGAGACAGAAACTCGCTCTGAAACGAGCGGGCGCACCTCCCATAGATCTACGGGCAGGTCGTCGTTCGCGTAGGGTTCATATCATTTTGCGTCTCCTCGCCCCCGCCGTTGCCTTTCCCGTTCCCTAGTAATCTGTCATTGCATGTTCTGCTGAAGCACTCTATACGGATGCTTCAGCGAAGCTGAAAGGTGCGGGCATAGCTTTTATTTCTTAGTTAATCACGACGGCTTATTAAAGCTTTTCTCAATTACTAGTTACGATTGTTCAGAAATCTCAATTGGTGTTTGCCGCTCGTC
>JALIZH010019236.1:0-30185 GCA_030522465.1 Rhipicephalus appendiculatus
CTATCGGCGCTAGTACCACAGAACACCTATACTACTATGTAGAGAAGGGAAACTGTACATTTGACAGTGCAACACAAATAAGGGTAGCGGTGGCGTTGTGAACTAAAGTATCCGACCTAGAGATGGCGCTGCTAAAACTATCATCATCATTACGTTGGGGCAATATGGCTGCTGCGTTGCTGGCGGGTGCGGGTGGTCGCGGTGCACGCCCGTAGGTTGTGGGCGTTTATGCACCGCTGTCGCGGGATAGTATTCGAGCGCACGGCAGCCTAATGTTACTACAAACATTTCCGCTAAGTCGCCAGGTGACCGCGAGGCCTCAACTGGCAAAAAAACAAGCCAAGCAAGTAAGCTTACATATTGTTTATTGGCAATCGTGAATGTAGCAGTATACATGTAAACAAGGAGCACTGTCAGTCACAGAGTTGAACAATACACACAAAAAACAGTATTAGCCATCTGTTTAATAAAATTCCCTGCTGAAATTGAGCAACTTTGTCTCTTCGCTCTTTCAGAATACCATTTATAATACGCGGAACGACGCGTTGTGGGTGACCCAAGCACAGTACTTGCGTACGTACTGTACAGTGCTGCCCGCTGTCTTTCTCACTACACATGCGCGTTTGATGATTTGAGCTGTAATAAACAAACAGCATTAAAACTGCCCTCAAAAGATGCTGTGTCAGTAAGATTAGCCTGAGCCGCAATGTAATATTTTGACAAAACATTGGCGAAAGGCGCATCGCGTTGAAAAAAAAAGTGAAACCACGCTGTTATGCTATATATTCCTGCACATAACGCGTTCTCATTATTGTGCGTAATATCCTTGTATTCGTGCCTGCGCGTCCGATCTTTTTACGACTAATTCCGACTACTAGTTCAACTTTCTGTTGTGCTAACCTCGTCTATCCTGGGAAACTATTTACGGGATTCTGTTATAAAGCAAACTTGGTTTATGCTTCAAAGAGGCGAAGAGGTTGCATTGACATAAACACTACAACTGAGTAACAGTTGGCGAATAATGAACGCCTTAGCCTGAATCCAACATTTCAGCAAGTAAACATTCTTGTGAAGGTTCTCACGGAAGATAAGTTTACAGAATTCAGCTACCCTTGCTCGCCCACTGTTGATCAGCTGACACATGAGATAGAGGATGCCTGTGGGTGTTCCTAAAAGCACTCATTTGTAAAAAGAAACGATACACCAGTGGACAGCACTTGCAATACATTGCACATGACATATGCACATACAATAGGGACATATGGAACATTAATACACTAGATAGCTAGGAAGTGCTGTAAGTCACGGTAGCAATGTTGGAAAAATAGGCAGTAAGTAATCATTTCTGTCCAATCTGTATAATCAACTTTTTTACGACGGTTATTCATAAAGTAAGGGCAGTTTGCTAACCTTTTAATATTCACACGTCAGAGTAAAGATTTATATGCACAGCACCATCTGTTAATTCTCCGCAAAAGTACTGAAGTTATTGTTCTGGCTCAGCAGTAATCTGCTTGTCGGGGAATGCAGATGACAATGTTTGCGAAAATCGTTGCTCCTGCCTGTTGTGAGGTTGCACGCTGTAAATCGATTTTTGCATGCAAAAGAATCATCAGCTTCTCCAATTCATGGGTAGTTGTGCTTAGTTTACGGACCAACAGTGATGAGTGAAAGAAAGGTCAGAAAATGGTGTCGAGACTTCACAAACGGCTGCACAAATGTGTACGGCAAAGAGCAGAGCGGCAGGCCAAGCATCCAGATCAATGAAACTATTCAAGTGGACAGGGCATTGCAATTAGATCAACGACTAACAGTTAGTGGTCTGTCAGAAGATAATGTTCCCCTTGTTGGCCTCACTACAATTTACACGATTTTAGCTGAAATGCTCAGATGTCACAATTTGTTTAAGCTGGGTACCAAAAATTCTTACCGACCAACTCAAACACCTAAGAATGTCAAGTGGACGAGCATTTTTGGACGGCTACCGACAAGACAGATATGCTTTGTTTTCACACATTGTTACATGTGACGATACTTGGATATCCTATGCCACTTCAGAAACAAAACAACGATCAATGCAGTGGTTCCACTCCCCTTCACAAAAACCGAAAAAATTCAAGGAATTAGTTTACTGCAGTCAGAAAATGATGGCTACCATTTTCAGGGACGAAAAGGGCATTCTTTTGGTTGATTTCACAAAATGTGGGCCACACTTACAGCTGACATATACCGTGAAACGCTCACCAAACAAAAATGTATGATGAGAAATCGACGACGTGGCAAACTCTCGTCTGGAATCGTCCTCCTCCATGACCACATGCGTCCTCGCACCACAGCCAGAACCAATGAGAAGATTCAAGGTATTGCTTGGGAACACTGATAACCCACCCTACTGTCCCGACCCAGCACCAAGTGACTATTTCCTATCTTTTCACTTGAAACAGTGGCTCAGGGTACAACGGTTTGAAGACAGCAAGAAATTGAAGACCGCCACTGTCAACAGGTTCAATTCCCAGGTAGTGAACTTTTATGTAGAGGGACTAAAGAAACTAGTGTGGTGGTACGAAAAGTGCTTAGAAGCTAACGGTGATTATGTAGAAAAGTGAAGTATGTTTGTGCTAAACTAAGCCCGCCAATCAATCACCTTTGCTAATCAATATTTATTTGTTTGGGACCAAAAAGCCCTTACTTTTTTTAATAACCCTCGTAAAAATTGTTATGCTTTGCATTGACAAATAAATAAATGAGTCCATTTTTTTGGTGCCAACGGTGCATAGTCATCAAAGACACTGCTCATACGATGGACGATTGCTGAAGCTGAATTCACATTTTCATTCTTCACTACCTCCTAACTGTCTGCCTCACTCTTAACATGAGTATCATGCAAAACTAGCCTTTTCTGGCTACATAGCTCACAGCAATACCAATGAAATAGCTTTCAGTACACATTCGCATCTTCAACATGTACAAACACTGGCCAACTCTAACGAACTCTGATTACACCTGTTGAGTGCACTCAATTAATGCTCTGTTAAAAACTCCATGTTGTGTCAGGTCTGTTATCGTGAACAAATATTATTACAGTAAAAGCTCATTAATTTAAACTTAGTTAATTCAAAGTTACAATTAATTTGAACTGATGCCCTGGTCCTGGCACAGCCCTGTGCATTTCTAGGGGGGAATCTCCCAATAATTCGAACGCGTTGGTATCAACAACAGGTAGCTCGAACTGGGAGCCCCTGGTTTTTGTGGGATTAACGGGTTTGGGAGCCTCAATAAAGAGACGTTGTGGGGCGCTTGCATCGGGCGCGACACAACGCACCTGAGTCATGTTACTCTGTGTCTCCGTCTCGTTCTCCCCTCGAACCCGATACAACACAAGTTACGACATGGTGTCAGAAGTGGGGTGCAAGTGGTGAGATCGGGAACGAGAGCAGTCGAAGGAGAGACCTGCTGCAGGAGGTTTCATTGACCGGACTCACGGCGAAATCAAAAGACACCGGTGGATGCGGAAGAAGAAGCAACATGGCGGCCAAGCAGCAGCCGAGCCAAACGTGCGTCGGTCCCGCGCCATCAGTGTAGCCGGAATCGTCGGGACAAAACCACGCGTCTAGAGTGCATCCGCAACAAACGGACAAAGATTTTCCTGTGAGCATGAGCAACGAGCGCACCGAAAGTGACCACATCGACAACGGTCAAGGACAGATCACGATGGCAACAGGTGGGCCCCAGCAGACGCAGCTCAGCGTCGGGTTCGCACCACCGGCGCCGTTGGACTTCCAGAGGCCAGAAGAGTGGACAGCGTGGCGGCAACGCTTCATGCGTTACAGGCGAGTGTCGCGTTTGGCAGAGCAAGACGGAGCAGCTCAAGTAGACGCTTTGATTTATTGTCTCGGGGGAGACGCGGAGGATATTCTAGCGGCGTCGACGCTAACCAAAGAAGAGCAGGAGAACTTTGAGAAAGTGATTGACATGCTAGAAAATCATTTCATCGGAAAAAGAAACGTAATATACGAAAGGGCAAGGTTCAATCAGAGGCGGCAGGAGCCTGGAGAGACAGTGGAAGCTTTTGTGACTGCTTTGCACAGATTAGTAGCTCACTGTGGATACGGAGCACTGAAAGATGAAATGGTGCGCGACAGGCTAATTGTGGGCTTACAGGATGCAAGGCTGTCGGAAACGCTACAGAGCTATCCAGATCTCACGTTGGAGACGGCTGTACAAAAAGCCCGGCAGACAGAAGCGGTGCGAAAGCAGCAAGCCGTGGTAAGACAGGAACTTTTATCCGGAGAAGCGTCTGTTGATGCCCTGCGAAAGGCCGGTAAAGGAGTTCCTCCAGAGCTGTACAAGCAGAAACGTCCTTCAACACAAAGAAAAGTGCACCATGGGTGTAGCAGATGTGGTGGACATGAGAAACATGACCGCATCAGCTGTCCGGCTTCTCAGGCGAAATGCCATTCTTGTGGGAAGAAAGGCCACTGGAAAAAAAATGTGCCGATCAAAAACGCTCAGAGAAGTAAAAGAAGGTGCTGCGACAGAGCAGGTGTGGACCTTGGGAACCCTGCGTATTAACAAAACGGCAGAGGCGTGGAGAAAAACCATTGATGTCGGTGGAAAACAGGTCAGCTTCAAGATAGACACTGGAGCAGATGTAAGCGCGGTGCCGGCAGGAAGTGTACTTGCTGTTAAAACTGTTACTCCGACCACGACGAAACTATATGGCGCCGGGGGACAGCCACTCAAAGTAATCGGCAAGATACACGCGGTACTTAAGTGTAATGGAAATACCTTCCGTGAAGAGCTTTACGTTGTAGAGGACTTGGAAGAGGCTCTCCTTGGACGTCGAGCAAGTTTAGGCTTGAAACTGGTGCAACTTCTGCAGCCAGTCACGGAAGATTCCCGAGAAAAGTACCAGGCGAAGTTCCCTGAATTGTTCGCCGGGATAGGAGAAATGCAAGGAGAGTACCATATCAAGCTCAAGCCAGAGGCCAGACCAGTATCCGTCACTACTTCCCGCAGAGTTCCCTTGCCGCTGCTTGGTAAGGTGGAGGCCCAGTTGAAGGAAATGGAGGGAAATGGCATCATCAGAAAAGTGGAAGAGCCAACTCCATGGTGTTCGGCAATGGTAGTTGTACCCAAGTCGAATGGAGAAGTCAGAATTTGTGTAGATCTGACTAACCTCAACAAAGCCGTTGAAAGGGAGAAGCTGGTACTTCCTTCAGTGGAAGAAACACTAGGAAGACTGTCAGGAGCCAAGTTCTTTACAAAACTGGACGCAAAGGCCGGATTTTGGCAGGTGAAGCTCTCGAAAGATTCGCAGTTGCTCACAACTTTCATAACACCATTTGGAAGATTTTACTTTCAAAGGTTACCTTTTGGAATAACCTCAGCGCCTGAACATTTCCAGAGGAGGATGACTCAGATCCTTGAAGGCATGACAGGAGTTCTGTGCCATATGGATGACATCTTGGTCTTCGGAGCAACGCTTCCGGAACATGACAGGCGGCTGGAGGAAGTTCTGTCAAAGCTGAGAGCTGCAGGGGTGACTTTGAATGACAAATGCGAGTTTGCAAAAACGTCGGTAAAATTCTTGGGTCACATCCTCAGTGAGAAGGGCATTCAACCTGATCCAGAAAGAGTGAGAGCAATGGTAGATTTTCCCGTACCACGCACAGTAACAGAGGTGCGTCAGTTTATTGGCATGGCAAACCAAGTGGGAAGGTTCATACCGAACCTGTCCGACAAGATGAGACACCTCAGGGAACTCCTCAGAAAGGACATGGAGTGGAGGTGGGATGCTCAACAACAGCAGGCATTCGACCAGGTGAAGAGAGACATCCAAGAAGCAACGACACTGACTGTGTATGACCCCAAACAACAGCTGATAGTCTCTGCAGATGCATCCTCTTTCGGTCTTGGGGCTGTGTTGTTGCAGAGAGACAAGGACGGTCGTGAAAGGCCAGTTGCATTTGCGTCTAAAGGACTGAGTGAAACGGAGAGAAGATACGCTCAGATTGAGAAAGAGGCTTACGCTATTACATGGGCATGCGAACGATTTGAAAAGTTCCTTGTAGGGACGAAGTTTCATGTCCAGACTGACCACAGACCTCTGATCTCACTGCTGGGCGATCGAGAGCTAGACAGAATTCCAGCAAGGATTCAGAGATTCAAGCTGAGACTCATGCGTTTTGACTACTCCATCGAGCATGTTCCGGGTAAAGAGATGTGGATTGCAGATGCACTCTCAAGAGCCCCAGTAGAAACTGCAGAGAGTATGGAAGAAGAGGTCGAAGCATATGTTCAGATAGTGACAAGTTTGCTGCCAGCGTCGAGAGACTACCTAAAAGAAATAGAGCTTGCACAGACTGATGACCCAGTGTGCCGACAAGTAAAAGAGTATTGCACTAGAGGCTGGCCAGGCAAGGACAAAATTCCGCCTGAGATTGTCTCCTACTTCCAATACAGAGACAGCCTCATGGTGCAACAGAATTTACTTGTGAAGGACAACAGGTTGGTCATTCCAAAGTCTCTATGGAAGAAAGTGCTTTGCCAACTGCACGCTGGACATCAGGGGGTGTCCAAGTGTAGAGAAAGGGCGAAACTGTCAGTGTGGTGGCCCGGGCTAAGTGCTCAAATTCAAGAGATTGTCGCAAACTGCACTACCTGCATCCAAGAACGGACTCCAAGAGTGGAGCCCATGATTAAGTCAGAGCTACCAGATTATCCATGGCAGAAAGTTGCTGCTGACCTGTTTGAACTGAATGGCAAGCAATATTTGGTCGTCGTAGACTACTATTCCCGTTATATAGAAGTATGTTATCTGCGGAACACGACTACGGATACGGTGATAGCGCTGTTGAAGTCGTTGTTTGCCCGTCATGGAATACCCGAGACGTTTAGGTCAGACAATGGACCCCAGTTCACCTCAGGGAAGTTTGCGAACTTCACAAAGGAATACCAAATAAAGCATGTCACGAGCAGTCCGCACTATCCCAAAAGCAACGGTGAAGCAGAAAGGATGGTGAAAGTCGCCAAAGACATCCTCAAAAAAGCTGATGACCCCAATATAGGACTCCTCATGTACAGGACGACTCCTGGACGCAGTGGATATACTCCAGCTCAGCTCCTAATGGGAAGACAGCTCAGGACGACTTTACCTACACTGCCATCTCAGCTGACCCCTAAGTTGCCCAACCATGAGGAATTCCGCCGGAAAGATAAAGAAGAGAAGCGGAAGCAAACCCGAAGCTACAACATTAGGCACAAAGCCAGCGATCGAGGCGAAATGACCGCAGGAAGTCCAGTATGGGTGACAATGCCCGGCACTACAGGCCGGCTCGTGAAGAAGAACAACAGTCCAAGATCATGGGTCGTCGATACTCCACGAAGACAACTCGTTCGGAACACACACCATTTGATCCCGGTCCCGGCAACTAGGGAAGATCACGCAGACATCGAAGACAATGAACAAGTGGAATCAAAATCAAACCCCCCACCAGAGGAAGAAATACCAGGAACGGTGGATACATCAAGGGATGAAGAGGGAAGTGTTAACCCCGACTCGAGCGAAGAAAAGGGTGTCTTCTCAAGATATGGTCGACGCATTGTGAAACCCGTCAGGTACCGGAACTGACCTATTCTTCCGCTTGGGGAAAGAGAGATGTGGGATTAACGGGTTTGGGAGCCTCAATAAAGAGACGTTGTGGGGCGCTTGCATCGGGCGCGACACAACGCACCTGAGTCATGTTACTCTGTGTCTCCGTCTCGTTCTCCCCTCGAACCCGATACAACACAAGTTACGACAGTTTTCGTCGCTCCTCACAGACGTCTGCCCAGAGTGATCACGACATGTTGCAACATCAAGCCAAACTAAATTTACTAGAGATGCAAAACAACAAAACAGCATCATTTCTCAGCAGATGAGATTTCAGATGCTGCACTGGAGCCCGTGGGTAAGCTACAAACAATGCTCATGGAGTCGCGATGGAAGAAATGAAAGTGAATGCAAATTACCGATTAATTTTAATTTTGATTGTGTTAACTCTGTCACGTAAATAAACGTGTTTTTGGAGCATAAATATGATATATTTCGACATTAAGGCTCACTGCTCGCAATGCACGTCGATGCTATTTTTTGACGTATCACAGACTGATCAATTTTGTTCGCTGTTAGAGCTCCGTGAACTTAATTTATGAATTCACCTGCCACAAACGTGTAGTAGCGCCTAGTTCGTGATAACGAGCCCAGATGTGGCTTCTTTGGATTCTGCCCACGCATTGTGGCCCAATTTCTGTTCATTCTAGTGCCTGCCCACTAATTTGAACAATTTCACATTCCCCCTTCGAGTAAGAATTAACGAGCTTTTACTGTATTTGCTATTTGTGGCTCAACTTCACATACAAAACAAAGTGCTTGCACAAATGCAATGGTGATGTACCCTCTTTTCTGGACAGTGCGTGTTTACATATCATCCCATTAATGTATTGGCAATGTTCATTGAACAGAGCTAAAAACGAATTTTTTAGATGCTTTACAAATTCCTCAGCCTGTTCCATAGAATACTGCCCAAAATGTCCTTATGCACATGCTTTCATTCACCTAAGCCCACCATCAAACATTATGTATTCCAGAGTATTGACCTGGAAGTGCCATCCAACAATACTTATACACTGAGGTGCCCTTAAATCCACTCATCTCCAGGTGACCACTGCACGAAATGTCTTCTTTAATGAAGGGATGAGTGCTTGCACACGGTTTCCTATTTTAGAACCTTCACAATGTCACTCCCAGCAAGTAAGCGGTACCAGTAACTTTTCGTTTCAGCACTACTGTAGCTGTTCTTGCCATTCCTTTGCAACAGTCTTCGCATTCACAGCAATCTATACTGAAAAAGCAGTGCTGCTAAATATGCACTACTACTGGCCTATTTGCTACCTAGTTATATGATACTCTATGCAAAGTTTGAGATGTAGAGTGAAGTACAGTATGAGCACCCCATCACATGCACTATCCAAAAAAAATTGAAGCGCGGACATTTCCTCTAAATTGAGTAATTCATGAAGCAAGAAAATAATTGGTGCACCCAATTTTGTACTGCTTCGACATGCTGTACAATATCACTGCTTTTCATTAAACCTAAGGCTTGCGTTTGTATGCCTCGTAAATATTGGTGGCCCATGGGGTTGTCACTGCGGCAACTGTTGAGCGTCTTACGACTTGATGTGGGTAGCTTGGAAACCAATGATTTCTCTTTTGTCCAGTTTCCTGAAAAGAAAAAAAACCAAGTCATGAGAAAGAGTAAGACAGAAATGTTTAAACAAAAATTGGTTCAATAATTAAAGTGTCTACAACCATACCTTGCGAGGATTTTGGCCCATGAGTTTACTTTCAGTGATGACACATTCGCTGCTGACCTGATGTAGGTTCAGAGATAAAGCATCCAAGCGTATGCTGATATGAGCAGTTCCTTGGAGGCTGTGGTTGGGCTGAAAGAGGAAAAAGCAGTCATGGTTACTATAGTATCATTTCTGTCCTATCACATGTGTGGATGAACTATATGGTATGTGAAAATGTAACTGTCCCTGCTTATGAAAATGTTCAAATGCGTATACATACTGTAAGTTCACTTGGCTTTACCATGCATTGAATTTAAGAGCATATTTCGCAGCGGACTCGTTTGCGCAGACACAGGTAAAACTTATGTTGTGATCTATGTGGCAAAGTTAAGCAGTAAAGATATTATCTGCAAATGTGAGAACGCAGTAAGCGATCTGAGAAACTGGGGCGGCGCCAGGATTTTTTTCCCAGGCGGGGGGGGGGGGGGGATCCAGGATAAGTGAGTTTCTTCGGGAGGGGAAGGGGGGGTGGGGGGGGGGGTGTGCTGGGAGGCGGGCAATCTAGCCTTTGTGTTTTGAATATGTTTGTTCTGAAGGGGGGGAAATGGAGGCCCCCCCCCCTCCCGTGTCCCCGCCCCTTCTGAGAAAATGTCATTGAACCTACAAGCTGTGAATCTCATCAGCTGGACAAGTCGTAAAACCTTATGAATTGACAAAAACCGTAGCGCATGCAAAAAAAAAAAAAGGCTATGGTCAAGTGCAGAGCAGTGCATTTTCACTCACCGGCGCCCACGCGCACATTGTGCATCGTTATTCCGTTTCCGTAGGTAGTCTCCGAGCAATTTGCCGGCGTTGAATTTTCACGCTGGAAGCTGTGCAGCCCGACGTTTATGAAGTCGGTGAAGCGCCGCAGCTGACATGATTCACAGGCTTTACACACGTTCGCCTTTAGGTAGCGGCATGGTAAGTCTGACACACAAACTCGCATTGATATATCAAAGCCGATAATGAAACGGAGCTGCGTGATGCCGATCACAGAAAACGACCGCGGTACAATTTGAATGAATTAACCGACCGAAACGCAACCGATGCCAATGGGCTGCTGCTTTTCGAGCGTCAGTGTAATCTCAATACTTGTTCTCAAGCAATCAAGCTCTTGTAGTAATTCTAGAAGTAATAATAAAACCGATCCCTACTATCTTTGTGAAAAATGACACGGTAACTAAGCTTCTAACAATCTTTTGACACATTCTAAAACGAAATAGGATGGATGGATGGATGCTATGAGCGTCCCCTTTATAACGGGGCGGTGACATGTCTGCCACCAGGCTCGAAAAAAAACTTTCTTTTTATGTTGGCCTAATGTCTTATCTACATTGATTAAATCTATGTTATTACAGCAAAGAAAAATATAAGTTCACGGTCCATCTCTCTGCTTCTTAAGGCAGAATGACCTTATTTTCCCCCTTCTTCATTTTTGTCCTTTATCTCTACTTTTCTGCCACCAATACTCTAACCGTCTCTTACTTATTTCTATCGCGGACGTGTTCAGCTTTTCATTGTTGTCCCTAAAACCCAAGGCTTCATGTAGACTCGTGTCCACACGTATATCTGGGTGGATATCGCCACATTCAATCAGTACATGTTCCATCGTTTCCTTAGTTCCCCCCACAGCATGTACATTGTTCTTCTTCGTTACAGAATCTCGCTTTATAGCTACGCGTTCTAAGGCAACCCGACCTTGCCTCAAACAGTAAAGCGCTTCCCCTTGAATTATCATAAAACCTCTCCCTCCTTATTTCGTTTTTTCCCTTTCGGTAGTCACTGAGAGCCGGCTTCTTTTCCATCGCTGTCATCCAATAAGTTCTCTCCGCCTCTCTGACTTTTCGCTTAATGCTCCTTGTTGCCATGTCGCCCACACTGCTAGCCGTATATTTACTGGTGAGCCTCCTAGTTCTTTTTCTCCACTGCGTGTCGACGCTTTTTCTATACAAATACCTGAAAACCTTCCCTGCCCATCTACTCTCCTTCATTTTCCGCAGCCTCTCTTCAAATCTAATTTTGCTCTGAGCTTCCCTCACTTCAAAACCTGTCCATCCCATATCACCCTTTACAGCCTCATTTGTCGTCTTCCCGTGAGCGCCCAACGCGAGGCGTCCCACAGTCCTTTGATTTACATCCATTCCTGATTGCACCTCTGACTTCATGCACACCACTGAGTTCCCAAATGTAAGCCCTGGAACCATCACACCCTTCCACAGCCCTCGAAGCACCTCGTACCTATTGTATCCCCATAACGCTCTGTGCTTCATGATTGCAGCATTCCTCTTTCCCTTTGTTACCGATGCTTTCTCTTGTACCTCCATATATCTATCCCCCCTCATTTACCCACACTCCGAGGTACTTGTACTCGCTTACCCTCGGTATTTCTTGGCCCTGTATTAAGACCGCATGGTCTTCGTGATCATTGAATACCATCAATCCACATTTTGTTGCACTAAAACCTAGTCCTAGAGCCTCGCCCTCCCTTCCGCATATATCTGCCAGCCGCTGTATATCATCTTGACTGTCCGCAAATAAGACAATATCGTCAGCATAAAATAGACCTGGAAGCTTCTGCTCAACCATCGCGCCTGCCTGTTTGTGTGACAGATTAAATCCAATGTTGCTACCTTCTAGCGCTTTTTCCATCCTCACCATGTACAGCATGAATAACAGCGGGGACAAAGGACATCCCTGTCTCAGCCCCTTGCTAATGTCAACGCTGTCCTTGCTGCTTATTCCTTCCCATTCTACACAAACTGTATTTTCTCGGTATATCTCCCTCAAAAGCTGTATACAGTCGTCACCTATGCCCACTTCCTTCAATATATCCCACAAAATTTCCTGATTAACGTTGTCATATGCCCCGGTGATGTCTAGATAAGCTACGTATAAGGGCCTGTTTTCTATTTTTGATATTTCTATACACTGTGTAAGAACAAACAGGTTATCGTCTAACCGCCTGTCGATTCGGAAACCATTCTGGAGTTCTCCCAAAATATCATTTTGCTCTATCCACGTTTCTATTTTTAATTTTACTGCCTGCATCGCCAACCGGTATAGCACCGATGTAATAGTTAGCGGTCTATACGAGCGAATGTTATCCTTTTCTCCCCTGCCTTTATAGATTAAGTTCATTCTACTTTTTCGCCAACTGTCTGGTATTTCCCTCTCCTGTAAGCACTTTTCTACGGCTTTCAGCAGTGCTTCTTTAGTGCTCTGTCCTAGTTCGTTAATTAGGCTGACGGGAACCCCATCTAAGCCCGGAGTAGTGCGCTTAGGAATTTTTCCTTCGGCCTTCTTCCAATTGAAATTCTCAAGTACTACATCTTCCTCGGTTGTACTCTTCTGTATACTTTTACTCACCGGGGGGAATCCCCTGGGCGACCTTTTTAAACGAATCGGCTGTTACCTTTCGGATGTAACCTAGCGCTTCATACCCTTCCAATTGATTTCCTTCTTCATCTACCATATGTTGTTGCATTGTTACAGACTTCCTACCTAGCGCTTTTAGGTGGCTCCAAAATATCCTAGGCGCGGCCTTCTTCTTTTCGCGAATCTCTGTCATCCAGCGTTCACTTTCGCCTTTAATTTTTGCCTCGACTAATTTCTGCACAAATATTTGGCCTCGTTGAGCGCCCCTAACACGGAAAATCCGAACTAACTTATCCGACCGCTAAAGGAGGAGTCAGTAGTTCCACTATACGCGCATTTCGATGGAACTCGCCGTGGTCGATTTTTTCGCCCTCTGCGGCCATCGCTGGAACTTGAGAGTCTCCGGGGCCTGCTAGTACTACTAGTATGGTAAGTGTCATGCCGCATTACTTCTCTTCCCCGCTCACAGGCGGCGACACTGACCCGCCACGCCCAGAGCCATATATACCCTTCGGGAGAGTTTGGCTATTCTTTCATCTCGCCGCTCTCCACACGCCGCCTCAGCGCCGCCCACTTTTCGTGACGTTCAACCAATCTCCCTGGCGGCCGTGGCGAAGCCGCGCGGAGCGGCGGAGGCCAGCCACCAGCCTCTCGGAGCAGCGCGCGTGGGGTTTACAGACTTATCCTGGGACGTGTGCGTGTGTGCGTGACGTGTGCGCGTTTGTGTGCTCGCGCGGCGTGCGTGTGTGTGTGCTCGCGCGACGAGTCTGTGCTCGCGCGGGGTGTGTGCGTGCGTGTGTGCTCGGGCGGCGTGTGCGTGTGTGTGCTCGGGCGGCGTGTGCGTGTGTGTGCTCGCGCGGGGTGTGCGTGTGTGTGCTCGCGCGGCGTGCGTGCGTGTGCTCGCGCGGCGTGCGTGCGTGTGTGCTCGCGCTACGTGTGCGCGTGCGTGTGTGCTCGCGCAGGGTGTGTGCGTGCGTGTGTGCTCGCGCAGGGTGTGTGCGTGCGTGTGTGCTCGCGCGCCGTGTGTGCGTGCGTGCGTGTATGCTCGCGCGGCGTGTGCGTGTGTGTGCGCTCGCGCGGCGTGTGCGTGTGTGCGCTCGCGCGGGGTTTGCATGTGTGCGCGTCTGTCCGTGCGAGCGCGCACACACAGACACATGTGCACATACACGCGCGTGCACACATGCATGCGCACACACAGACGCGTGCGCGTGCACACTCACTCACACGCACGCACGAGCGCACACACGCCGCGCGAGCGCACACGTGCGTGTGTGTGCCTCGGATTCTATCTACGTCACTGTCAACGCTGCTTTGTCGCTCACAACTTAAGAAGCCAACGGTGACACCGACGCAAACACCGGAATTTCTGCGAAACGCAGAACGCAGAATTTCTGCGAATTTCTGCGAAACGAGCTCTTTAATCACGTTAAAAAGCGTCACACGTTCCACACCGGGGGGGGGGGGGGGGGGGGCGCACCGGCCCGGTGTGCCCTCCCCCCCCCCCCCCTTCGCTTCCCGAATTTTTTTGCGCATCGTGCAGACGCCATCCGCGTTACAGCGCTTAAATTGAGGGACACTTTGTAAATTCCAAAGTGTGTTCCGCGAACGCCTGTGTCCATTCAGACGGGGTCGGACAGAATGGAACGCGATGCGCGCGTCTCCCTCCTTGCATTATTGGAAACTCTGGGCACAGCGACGCTACGCAAGCAAAGCGCGAGCGCTGTAGAGTCTGACGTGACCGGCGTCCGTTTGCGCGCCTCGGCGGCCACCTGGCACCGTGCCAGGGCTCGGACGGACACTGAGGGACGGACGGACGTGAGCATGAGACATTAGAGGCTTTCGCCTTAAAACACTGTGCGGAGCTAAGTTGTTATGGAAGAAGAAACACCTACTGAGAGGAAAGGAAAGTTTATTTATGGAAGAAGAAACACCTACTGAGAGGAAAGGAAAGTTTATTGAACAAGTGTACACAAACACTGGAGGCACTTATACACTAAAACTTCGAAATGGCGTCAATAGAACTTATACAAACACTAGACACAATTTTAAACGGACTTCTATAAAACACTGTGCGGTACTAAGAAACTATGGAAAAAGAAACATGTTACCTCTCAAGGAGTTGAAGAGAGAGAGAAAAGAAAAAAAAGGAATAACAGGAAAAAACATACAAATATAAGGGGGAGGGGGGGGATTCGAGTAGCATAGCAAGTCGGATGACATGTTTCCCTGCTTAACTCAGTATGGCGCTGCGGGAAATTCCAGTTTTTCTCCACGCAATACGAAAAACCGAGTGTGCCAGCGCCTTAAAAAGGCATCAACACAACATACATCTAGGTCGTCAACTAGGTATCCAAAAATAATGTGATAAATTCGGTGTAAGACCGGGAATGCTGCTCGCTGTGGTTGTCGACGAGCTTCTGCTTGGCACCGACGTCTCCAGATCACGTACATTGTGACTGCAAGTACCAATTGGACAAACAGGCCATTTTAGATGTGAAGCATCTTATGGCGAAGCTTAATCCGGTGGTGGTGGTGGTGTGCCGGCGTGACCACCCTTACTGCGCATGCGCAGACCTTTAAAAAAAAATAAAAATAAAGAACCTCCTCTCCCCCCTCTCCTCCTCTAGGCATCCCTCCCCGCGGCAACCACACCCTCACTGCGCATGCGCCTCCCCTCCTCTCCCCTCCCACGTTCCCCCCCTCTCTCCTCTAGGCATCCCTGCCCGCGGCGTCCATACTCCCACTGCGCATGCGCGTCCCTCTCTCCTCTCCTACGCTCCCCCCTCTCTCCTCTAGGCATCCCTGCCCGCGGCGTCCACACTCCCACTGCGCATGCGCGTCCCCCCTCTCTCTCCCCCCCCTCTCTCGCCTCGCGACGCCGACGCAGGCAGCGTCTGCTAGCGAGTTTCTTGGTTGAAAAAACCCACTGCTCGCGCTGCACAACCGTTCACTGGCCACCCCGTATATATGGCAATGGATCTTGACCTCCAAGGTGGTGCCGGTGGGAGATTTCTCCTGTGCGTTGCTGAACAATAAAAATTCGCAGCGTGCGCGTTAACTAAAAGCGGAGTGCGGGTCTCTGTGTCCAGTCGGAGTCTTCTGTCTCTCATTGCCCATTAGCAGCGATTGGCATGTTCCAGTAGGAAACACCGCTCCATCACTGCGTGCTTTGCGCTTCCCCAGTTTTCTGTCTTGCGCAACGCTGCGATGAGCACCAGCGTCAACGCCACCGCCAATGTAAGCGTTAGCGCCCGCTGCTTCACATCTACACATGGTTCCCTTTAGCGGTAGATGGTGTAATTTTTTCCTCTGCAACAGTGATGTAGCCCTAACTCCAAAGGTGCGCCAAACAAGGTGCCACACACCCTTGGTAGCAACGGATTGAAATAACGCATGCTTAGTGGTCTCGAATTTTCCACAATTCGCGCACTTATCATTTGGCACCATGTGCCACTTTGCGAGGCGTTGACGCGTCGGTAGCACGCTCCATCTTCTCAGCCAGTCAAATTCGCGAACCACTTCATGAACTTTGCTCTTTTTCCAGGTCTTCCATCGGCTTGGGTTCGTTCTTCTTTTATTTTCATCTTCTAGTGTCTCTTCCGTCAGCAAGTAGCTCAACTCTATTGGCGCTAGTTCTTCAAACCCTTCTCCCTCCGTTTTGTTATCTACTGTGCGTTTAAAGTCGCACACAGTCTTGTAAAACTCCAGTGGTCTCTCAGCTTGCGGTCCACTGTATCTCTCTGTCGTAAACGTATTCTTTAGAGTACTTGTCCAGTACATCAGAAGGCTCTTTCCTGGGTATTCCGGATCCGCGAACAACCTGGAGGTTGTTTTTGCTGCCAGTGCTGGCTCATGAACCGTTACTGCCATAGGAAGCAGATGTGGCGGTGCTGCCAAGAAATTCAACCATGGAAAGCCACCGTACATACTCTAGGTTTTCTGCAAATTTTGACAGCGTATCTAAATAGTACCAAAGGCATTTTTAGTATAAAACTGAAACTTTGATTCTCATCAGCATTACAGCATGGTACTTAAGCTAGTACCTTTATAGAACGTTCCTGCACATCACCTCTTCTTGCATTTAGAACAATTGCAAGGCAGACTGCCTGGTCACGCGCTCAGAGTCATCGGCCCCGCCAGTGCGTTTTCCTCGTCTTCGCCTCTAATGAATTCTAAACACATCTTAGTCGATGCGCCGTTTACATGTGGCGCTTTAAGTACACGACCAAAACGACTGCGAGGCACGAAGTCGGTAATGGTTTGCATCTTCGTGTTCTTTCGAGCGTTCCCGCCTCGGGAGGCGAATCTGAGTACGGACTCAGAAACGAATCAAGAGGCGCCTACGCAATTTCTGTCAGACACTCGATAGCGGTGGCGACCCACCACTGATGATCTTGAGGACGCAGGTTCGATTCCTTGCCAAGATGGTGCCATTGAGAGGAGGCGAAACTCAAAAGCCCCCCTGTACTTAGATTTAGTTGGACATTAAAGCACCCCAGCTGATCTACTTTAATCCCTAGTCCTCCATTAGGATGTTCCTCATAATCATATTTTTGTTTTAAAACTTAATTTTTGCACGTCTAGTAAAACTACTATTTGTAGTAATATAGCAAGTGGTATACACTGACGTCATCGAGGCTGCCGTTTTTGCGTACAGCTAGTGCTGTGAAAAAATTGCGGTGTACTTTGGTCTACTTATATCCGAAAGCCAAGTAGAAGCTGCAAGTTGTGCAAGATGGCGTACGTTGACGCAGTACGAGTACTCCCGACACATTCGCTTTAACGTAAGATGGCTCCTCAGAGGGTTGCATGATGATCCGTCCCCGCAGCTCAGTGTATGACGAAACAGACTCTAAAGCGGAGCTTTCTTAATGAACCCCCTCCGATTTTGCTGGCCCGAATTATCTTGGTGCTACTGTATTGCTGAATAGCCTCACACAAGCAAATTACGAGCCTGATGCCTCGGTATCCCAGAACAACCACCGCCCACTTGGACCAAAAGGTCATGCGGCGTACTTTTGAATTCCGCCGTATCGCTATCGCGTGCGAGAGCGGAAAGAATAGAAAGAGGAAGCAAGAAGCCTCCCCCTACTCTCCAGGCAAGCTGGCAATTGGCAGGCGCAGCGTTGCGGCGTGGAGTAGCAAGTAGAATGGAGGTGTTACCCAAATGCCTAGTTAAGCAGCTGAACAGTGACGCACCTCCTTCATCGCGTGATCAAAAGCATAAGACTACTTAAGTGCTTGCTACTCACTCGTTTCAGATACACAATGGCAATGTGGACAGCTAAAGATGGGCGACACTTAAAAGCATCCGTAAAATAATCTATCTATGGCACCGGTGCTGATGATGTCTCCAGGATCATTTACGACACGAATGGGCCGTGTTTGTTCCCTGCATTTGTGTGTTCATGATGCAAATGATCGGGTTCACCGGTGAACTCACAAGAAGGCCCCTGTCTACTGCCTTTCCTACCCCAAGACACTCCAACACTTCTATGCTGACAATATGGAGCCGACCAGTAGCTTGGACTGCCGCGCTGACTGCACCCCTCGTGTCCTTTTCAATGAAAGTGTCGTGCGTGAGCCCGTGAGTTGCCCTAGTAAACAAAGATATTCTCCGAACGAAAACACACGGTATGAATATAGGAGCCGGACATATCAAGCTTTAGTACTGCGTATACGTAGCCTCCGTAACAGCGTTGCGTAAGCAAGAACGACGCAAAGCATTCGCAGGACTTCATTCGGTGCTCTGAGCAGTACGGTCGCTACGTACGCAGTACCGATTCTCGCTATATGGATAAAGTGACAAATTAAGTCCGCGGCTTCTTTTGATCGTGGCTGCTTTTTGTGAATCGAATTATCAAATCCCTGTTTCGCGGATAGTTTCATCGCTTTCCGGCAAAATTTTCAACCTATAAGCCGCACATGACATTAATAATCATCCGCTGTAGCGAGGAATCACACTCTCGTACTTAACGAAGCACATTGTCATTTATTTTGAGGTAAATGTTAGAAGCACAGCATATTTTTATTTAGCGTTTACAAGCTATCGAAAGATATCTGCACAGATTACTACATCAAAACCTGTTGTGAAATTATGCAACAGTGCCGCATCTCTAACCGAGATAAGCCATTACGTCTTGCCAGTTTGCCCAAACTTCGCTAACTGCATTCATTAAAGGGGACAGTGGAATGTATGTTAAAAACTGTGGGCACCTGTCTTTCTTTTTTAATGCGAGGAATTTCTTTGCGAACTGCGGGCACTTTAAGTGTTTCTATTTACGTTTCTATCTACGTATCCATCTATCTAGCTGCCTACGTCTGGGTGCTCTCGTGATCGCCCCCCTTAACTTGGGGTAGACCAAAATTACCATGCGAAGGTAAGAGGGTATGACGAATATGTCTGGCTGGTCATGACAGGAACAACCTGTAAATCCCGTCATGTACGCCGTCAAACCCTTTCCTCGAGACACGTGTGGCACGTACCCGTATACCATGGGCCGTAGTATGCGGGTATGCGGCACAGGTGACAGACAGTTTATATCTTCCCAGGAACGGCGAGAACAGACGTTGATAATTTAAATGCGAGAGCATTAAGAAAATCTGACATCGGCAGCGCTGACGCAAGGAATGCAAAGAATAAATATATGCGTCCCGGCAGGAATCGAACCCGAGCATTCTGCGTGGCAAGCAAGTACTTTACCACAAAGCCACACCAGGTCTCGAAACTGCTTTAGAAAAAGACCCTATGCAGGCGCAATGTCGGTGAAACGTCATTTGCGGTTGCAATACTGGCCATCTAATTTTATGAACATTACATATGTACTCCAATGATACAGGCTTTTCGTCGGATTGACTTCAATTGTATAATTAAGCGCCATCCACTGAAGTTCGCCTACGCAGCACTAGCCAGGGCTGCCGTCCTCGCAAGCAGAAGCGCTACGTATCAGCTTACTGCTTCTGGTGTTGGTAATACGCATGTTGCTGTTGGCATCGTTACGAAACTGTAAAGAACTGGTTATGTAAAACAGATGCGAATGTTCAAGACATATCTGTGCGTACAACATTTGTACATATCTTTAGCGTCATTTCGTAAAGTTTCGCTCGATAAAAAAGTTGCAACACAGTCACCTTCTCACCGCATGCTTCGCATAACATCGATTCTCATGGTACGTGGGATCTGCCGAATTTTTCACAATCAATTAAATCTACAGCGGTGTGCATTATAACTCGTGAGAGGCTGCGTTACAGTGACATCTAGCCTAAACCATGCGTTTTTTTGGGGGGGGACGCAGAGCCTCATAGTTTGATCTTGCTTTGATTGTGTGGCTTAACGTCTCTAAGCAACTCACTACGGTTGAAAGAAAAGTGGCTGACACTTTTCTTTTAGACTGAAACAAAGGAAAGAAAAATGAGTGACATAACGCACTGTAGACCGAGAACTGGCGCAGGAAGCATATGAGCAAGCCGTGCATAAATGCATGCAATTCACGCCAGCTACTCTTTTAATGGTGACGTCTATCTCGAGTCCGCAAGAAGTCTGCGTTTTTGCGAAACAAATGGTGACGTATACAGTTAACGTTAGGCTACAGTCTTAAAATTTAGACTGAATAACGAAACGAGGCGCACATGTAGCTTATGAATTTTGCAAGAGTTAAGTTTCGGCGTTGTTGGCACGACATAATTTTCCAGTTCTAAGCGCAGGAATTTAGGAGAAGAAGGACGCAAGAATAGACACGCACAAGCGCTTGCGTGTGTGTCCAGTGCTTTGTAATATGTATGTGTGCGGTACTAACTGTAAAACAGTCGTGAAATGATGATGAGCCGCCATACATTTTCGTTTCGGCTTTGCATGCAGTGCCACAAAGTACCCCGCGAAGAAAGATTAGCGAGTAGAAGATGAAACAATCATTCATTATTTTATTACTTTGGGTCTTTGCATTCCTTGGGTCCACGACCACGAACGATCCCTCCCCGTGTTCGTGGTCGTGGCTTGTCTCGTCCTTCCAGAGCACTATTATATAAACTAAGAGTCGGCTCTGTGTTGGTGCGCGAACGCTTATACCGTCAAGGGCGTGCGGACAGTCCGTTGTGCGCAGCTTGTGGCTCCTGTGAGACACTTGATCATCTTATAGTGAACTGCCCCGCATTCGCTACGCAGCGGGCTGTACTGATTAAGGAATGTAAATTCCTGGGACTGAAGTGCGCGACCCTAGACGATTACCTCTTTCCGAGAGGTTGTGTTTCTCGACGCGACCAGGCCCATCGAGCTCTATTGACTTTTATTGACCAAACGGACCTTGCCACCCGTTTATAGATGTTTTTTTTTTCGTGTTTATTTATGCCTGTCTAAGTCTTCGTCAATTTTTCTGATACTTCCCTCCCTTCTTTCCTCCTTCTCTCCTCCTATCTCCCTCTCCTCTATGTCTTCCCTCCTCCCGAAAGAGTAAGCAGGCGTTGTGCCCCTCCAGGTGGCAGTTGCCAGCTTGCTCTCTCCCTCTGTCCTCTGTGTATGCAAATCAAATAAATAATAAATAAATAAATATTAAACATTCCTTTAGATTCAAGACATACTTCACAAATTATGCCATGAAATAAGTGCGGTAATTCTGTATGCGTTGGTCTCTAAAAGAGTTATGTGACATCAGCCGTGTTGCGACGCGCAAACTGTGTGCTCACCGTCATGCATACTGTGCTACCGTACGTGTTGAACGTATACACGAACTTGTAACAACAAGCACGACTTCGAGAGAGCGAACCTTCCTTCCTCCAGAGCATTTGGAAAGGCCCTCGCAGGCTCGCTTCGCTACTTTGCCATGTTTATGTAGTGCAGCTTGTAGGAGCGAATGTAGCTGTATAGGATTTACTGTAAATTGAAATTTTTCAGATAATCGTGGCACGCCGGAAAGAGTGTTGCTGATGCCTCGGTACGCAAGACGCTCTTTTTGAAGTCGGTTGCAGAGCAAAAGTGCCGTGCCCAGACGCTAACGCCATCGCCGCCCTTAACAATATCATACAACGCGTTCTATAGAACGTCCCTTCACTCATGCTCCATCTCAACTGATGGATGCTGACGTCTATATTTGCATCCACGATCAGTTAACGTAGCAACTAGTAATTACCTATAGCTTTCCGGAGAGGCATTATTTCATTATTACAGGCATCGAGGAAAGGAAAAGCTAGGAGAGAGCGTCACGTGAAAATTTTGAAGCACAGCCATAAAAAAGATGAAACAGGAGCATCCTGGGAATTGTGACCAGCGTATGGAAAATGAAGGGGCAGGGGGGGGGGGGGGGGGGGGCATCCGCGGAGGTTGGCTTACGGACGCTAGGCGCGCGCCCTCGTCAATTTTTGTTTCAAATGCGAAGCATTTCTTAGCGAACTTCGGTGACTTTGAACGTATCCGTCCTTCCGTCAGTCCGTCCGTCCGTCCATCCATCCATCCATCCACCCACCCACCCACCCACATGTCCACCCGTCCATCCATCTATCTATCTATCTATCTATCTATCTATCTATCTATCTATCTATCTATCTATCTATCTATCTATCTATCTATCTATCTATCTATCTATCTATCTATCTATCTATCTATCTATCTATCTATCTATCTATCTATCTATCTATCTATCTATCTATCTATCTATCTATCTATCTATCTATCTATCTATCTATCTATCTATCTATCTATCTATCTATCTATCTATCTATCTGGCCGCCTACGACTTCGTGAACCCCAGACCGTAACGTTTATGGGATTTATACCAAAATTGGTATGGCATAACATGACTGTATGAGCAACATGAATGACTGGTGATATCATGAAAATCATCACTAACTTGTCATGAAAAGTATGATTTACACGCCATGGCCGTGGTGCTCCTGCCGCCGTTTTCTTAACTTGGCATATCCAACAATTGGTATGCTGAGACATTTCTGCATGACCAACATAAATGACAAGTGGTAATATGGAAATCATGACATGTCGTGTGCAACATGACTTGTATGCCACGCTCATGGCACACTCGCGGCCGTTTCGCTAGCTTGATACACCACATCTGGTATTGCGTGACGTGACTGTATTACGAATTTAAATGACAAGTGGTAATATGGAAATCATGACATGTCATGTGCAACATGACTTGCATGCCACGCTCATGGCATGCTCGCGGCCGTTTTGCTAGATTGATATACTCGAAGATTGGTATTGCGCGACGTGACTGTATGACGAAAACAAATGACAGGTGGTAACATGTAAATCATGACATGTATGTTATGTACAGCATCATTTGCTCCTTGCTGGCTGCTTCGCATTGCATCAATTCCCCCAATGCGTGGGATCTGCCGGTTTTTTTGTTCATGAGGGCACCGAAAAAGGAAATGAAAAAGGAGAATCATGGGAAATATGACACGAACGCGAGAATCAAGGGGCTTCAGAGGAAGATGGCTTGTGGAAGCTAGGCGTGCTCCCTCCTATTTTTTTTTATTTTTTTAGGGGCGAAGCACCTTAGTGCACCTTAGTGTCTCGGCTTGTCGGCGTGTCACGTCGTCGCGGTCCACGATAAACGGGTATGCGTCACAAAAATTAGCTAAATGCCACTACTCGCCAACAGTCCATACTGTGCATATTATGAGTTATAGGTTCGTCTTTACTGCCTAAAGCATTATGTTTGACTTAGCAGCGCTGCAACGACGAAGTTTACCAAGGCACTCAAGTTTCTTATCTAAAACCAGAGACACAAATGTGGATCTCTACGATAAAGTCATCTATTTGAAACACCACTTCTTGAAACATATCTGCGAAGGGATGGTGCTTTACTCGCCATCCGTCCACTAAAAATGAAGAAGGCAACAGTTAGCCGAACAAATGAATAGTCAACGACGTTATTGGAGCTGAAACACCATTCCCTACATGCCCGGTTTCACTCTTGGCACCACTAGTGCTTCATCAAAGAAATATCTCTCAAAACGATGTGGCGGCTGTCTCTTCTTCTTCTGCTGCTACTGTCTCTCATTGCCCATTAGCAGCTATTTTGCCGTGGGAAACACCGGCGCACACTGCATGCTTCGCCCCTCCCCAGGTTTCACATTAGTGGAGGTTCCCTACATGCTTCGCCCCTCCCCAGTGTTTTTATGTTATTTTATTTTTGTCAGTTTCTTTTATTTATGGGCAATTTAATCCTCTTTGGGATAACCCCAATCGGCGAATCTCGAGCCACAAGGAAGTTAATATCGCTTGGTGGTAGCGCCATAATATTTTATTTTTGGAAGAATCCGTGCTCATTTTCGTGACACTAAAGTTTATTCTTTACTAGGGAGACGTTTTCCACCTCAAATAAAAAATTACACCATCTCCCGCTGAAGGGAACCATGTGCAGATGTGAAGCAGCGGGCGCTAACGCTTACACTGGCGGCGGCGTTGACGCTGGCGCTCATCGCAGCGTTGCGCAGGAGAGAAAACTGGGGAGGCGCAAAGCACGCAGTGATGGAGCGGTGTTTCCTACGGGAACATGCCAATCGCTGGTAATGGGCAATGAGAGACAGAAGACTCCGACTGGACACAGAGACCCGCAGTCCGTTTTTAGTTAACGCGCACGCTGCGAATATTTATTGTTCAACAACGCACAGGAGAAATCTCCCACCGGCACTACCTTGCAGGTCAAAATCCAGTGCCTATATATATATACGGGGTGGCCAGTGAACGGTTGTGCAGCGCGAGCAGTCGGTTTTTTTCAACCAAGAAATTCGCTAGCAGACGCTGCCTGCGTCGGCGTCGCGAGGCGAGAGGGGGGAGCGTAGGAGAGGAGAGAGGGAGGGGACGCGCATGCGCAGTGGGGGGTGTGGTCGCCGCGGGGAAGGATGCCTAGAGGAGAGAGAGGGATAGAGGAGGTTTTTTATTTTTATTGTTTTAAAGGGTTTGCGCATGCGCAGTAAGGGTGGTCAGGACGCACACCACAACCACCACCACCACCGGATTGAACTTCGCCTTAAGCTGCTTCGCATCTAATAACAAGCCAGGACCCCGCTATATCTGTCCTTTTTTGAACACGCCCTGCTTCGTAAATAGTTTGAAAAATATTTACAAAGAGAGCGCATTTTTTTTTGCCGTGAAGTTGGAATTTAAAGGCATTCCCTTAAATAATATGAAGAAAACATAAAGAAATTATGTTGTCATTGAAGTTTATGTTTCTGTTCCTACATTGCTAATTAAATATAAACGCGAAAGTGCGGGTTACCCAGAGCAAGCACGGAGGTCTATTAGGGTAACGTCTGTCCACGCGTCGACCATCCGTTCGGCTACAACGAAAATCGCACGATGTGCAATGCCTAACTCCGTTTAAAATTTTGTCTAGCGTATGTATAAGTTCTACTGACGCCATTTCGAACTTTTAGTGTATAAGTGCCTCCAGTGTTTGTGTACACTTGTTCAATAAACTTTCCTCTATGCCTAATTTACATGGTGTAAATAATTTTTTAGATGTGAAGCATCTTAGAGTGGTGTTCAATCCGGTGGTGGTGGTAGTGGTGGTGTGCGGCGTGACCACCCTTACTGCGCATGCGCAAACACTTAAAAAAAATAAAAACCTCCTCTCCCCCTATCTCCTCTAGGAATCCCTCCCCGCGGCGACTACACCCTCCCTGCGCATGCGCGTCCCCTCCCTCTCTACCCTCCTACGCTAGAGTGACCTAGAATAGGGGGGAGTGTCCAAAGCGCCGCGCAAATACATGGGAGGAGCGAGGGCCTTTCGCGGTGAACGCCCGCGCCGCGGCGCTGCCGTGCTGGACCCGTGGGCTTTCTCCTTGGTGGAAGCCGCGCCAAAGCGGCGAGCGTCTGCTACGCGCCCGATATTTTGGCCGCTATTAGCCAACATTGCGGTGACTTGGGCAAAAGTTAATACTGCGTCACTGCAACATAATGCTGCAGCGACTCACCGCTCAGAGAACGCGTTTGTGTGTTGTGAAACAACGATTTTGTATATTTCCTTTCAGCTGGTCTGTCACCGCAATCGTCCGCACTTACGCGCCCGTTTGAGGAACGTATCCTGCGCGCACCCATTGTGAACGAAGGTGCTTAATTTAGTTTCGTGTGGAATAACGAACGTAAATGTGTTGTAGAAGAGAATAAGCTGGAGATCACAAGGATAACCTGGAGAACGTAGCACATATATGCACCTTGTAAATGGCTATCTTATGCTAACGCGTTTGCACCCTTTATATCCTTTCTTTTATTCCGTGCGTTCAATTTGTTTTACAAGGCTGTCTCGCGCTTTCTGCTGTTTCAAGCCTTTTCATGCGAAGCGGAATGTGTCCGCCGGCGTGGCCGCGGTACCGAAAGTAACAAAAATAACTCGCGTAGTTCTCGCGTCTCGTTCACTTGGCAAGTTGGAATGCACGAAAACTGGCATGGGTGGCACCAATGCATGCTTGACATGACCGATAGGTCATGCCATGACTAATTTGATATGCTCGTCATTTGCGTAACGACCGTCTAATGACAATAATATGGCGTGTGGCGCGCAAACCCGCTTTCTTCGGCCAGAAATAATTCTGATGATGCGTGGTCTGGTGATCTGTCTCCGTCAGGTGATGAAAACATCGTCATCAGCAATATCGATCTCAATATGTGAGGCTTACCTGCACATTTTGAAGAACTGACCGCATAGGTAAAATACATGAAAAATAAAACTCACACGGTCCCTTATGCATTCGCCTAAGACGACTCGCAGGCGAGAGCCATCATCTTTTTTTCTTCATTCGAGGCATTGATCCTTCCCCGCCACGCTCCGAAAGTTTTCTGCACCTAATGTGGTTTCGCACTGCCCCCCAGGATCGAAGGCATTGCAAGGTTTCTGCACGTCACCTAGTTTTACATAGCCTCCGTGATCGGCCCATGGATCACGGAGGCAATGCAATGTTACCATGTCGTGTGATGACGTCATCACATGACCTCAAGATGAATGACGTCACAATGACCTCATAGTGACGTCATGATGCTGTCATGAATTTTACCGATCTGTGACGTCATGGTGACGTGATCACGTGATAATTTTTTGCATCATTCGTGTTGACGACGCGGGACGTCAACGGTCAATTTACGTGTTATATGCGGCACCTAAGGCTTTCGCCTTAAACAAAACAAGACAAACCAAAGTGAGTGAATCCATAACAGTGCAACATCGTTTGCGCATCACTTCATGTTACCAGCGATCGCCCAAAAACAAACGTGAATCTCAGCTCACAGCAGCTGATTACACATACCTGTAGTACAAAAGAGGCTTGCTTTTACCCGTCTGGCCATCTTTTTATATATATTAAAGATATGACCAGACAAGCTGTGTCGGTACCTAGGGAGCTACAGCACGAAATCATGGTGGACGCTATATTGAGCTCATCAGGAACAAAGCGAGAAATTGCGGCCGGGCGCCCTACTGACGCGCACTCAATTGCCGCGCAAAACAATTGCATTTCATGTCTATATATTTTCGTAAAAGTCTGAACCACGCGAGCGCCAACCGCCGAGAACCTTGAAAATATCTGAAATTGAGAATGAGTTGTTTGAAACTGTTTTCATTTCGTATGGTGAAGGCTTGAAGAAATTCACGCATCTCGCGCAAACGTTGCATACTGACGTTCAGCGATCCTTGTAGACAGAAACAAACCCACAGTTGGCTCCCAAACCACTAGTCTCAATATACCTGTCTATAATCTATATATATATATATATATATTGAGCAAAAGTTGTCGCCGGATCCGGGAACAATAGAAGAAAAGGGGGGGTTTGACTCACAAGCGAAAAGATTAGCACTAATTCAGCGCTTAAAGATGGGTGAGCTCCATTCCGCACCGCATTATTAAAGCTAAGTAGACTTCAAGTGCCCTGTGTGGAAACTAAGCGCAAAAAAAAAATTAAGACCATCTCCCCGAAGGGAACCCTGATGGGATGCGAAGCAGCAGCGGTGCGCACGGCGTTGACCCGGTTGAAACGGGCGTCGACGCGGGTGCTGGAAGAACGGTTTGAAGCGAAACTCGGTGTAGCGTTTACTCGAGTAAACGTTTGTTTGAAACGCAAAGACACGGGAGGCGGGTCAGAGGTGTTGCGAGCGGGCGGAGCAGCCGGCAGCTGCGGCGTGACCTACTTGGCACCGCTCCAACACCTGCGGCGAGGGGAGCGCGTTGCGGCGCGTTCGCCTGTATGCACGGAGGGACAGCGTTACACATCCTCGTCAAATAGCTGCTTCGCATCTGAAAACTACCGCGCGTAGCAGACGCCCCCCGCTTTCCGCGCGCTCCCCGAGCGCAGAAAGCCCACGGGTCCGGCGCACCAGCGGCGCGGCGCGGCAGTTCACCGCAAAAGGCCCTCGCGGGAGCCGGCGCTTTGGACACTCACCCTATTCTAGGTCACTCTACCTACGCTCCCCCCTCTCTCTCGCCTCGCTATGCCGACGCAGGCAGCGTCTGCTAGCGAGTTTCTTGGTTGAAAAAACCGGCTGCTCGCGCTGCACAACCGTTCACTGGCCACCCGGTATATATGGCACTGGATCTTGACCTGCAAGGTGGTGCCGGTGGGAGATTTCTCCTGTGCGTTGTGGAACAATAAAAATTCGCAGCGTGCTCGTTAACTAAAAGCGGACTGCGGGTCTCTGTGTCCAATCGGAGTCTTCTGTCTCTCATTGCCCATTAGCTGCGATTGCCATGTTCCAGTAGGAAACACCGGTCCATCACTGCCCGCTTTGCGCCTCCCCAGGTTTTTCTCCTGCGCAACGCCGCGATGAGCGCCAGCGTGAACGCCGCCGCCACTGTAAGCGTTAGCGCCCGCTGCTTCGCATCTACACATGGTTCCCTTTAGCGGGAGATGGTGTAATTTTTCTAAACAGTTACTCTTTTGTCGAAGCAACCATTCAGTACAAAGTATTTTGGTTCGTTAACCCAACGCTTCCTCTAATTTTATCTCCTATATGAATACAGGTCCACACCCTAGACATCTCTCCCTCCTTTTCTTCATACAAGCTGTTTCTTTAACAGCTTCCTGTTACCGAAGCCTGTAATGAGTCCTGTCTGGTGACCTGCTGGTCAGAGGGCATTTCAAAATGACTGATCTAATTTTTTTTTTTTTTTTTTTTGTGGCGACGAACATGCCGCGTGGTGAATTTGTCCGACGTTTAAAGGAAGCCCGCGAAGTATGAAATAGAACCACGTGACTGCGCTCATGCGCTATCGTATTTCGGCGCTGTCAACCACCTTTCGAGCCGAACAACCTCGCGTGCGGGCTCAACCTATATCGCTTATCAGAGACGACGGTGGAAACTTCGACAACCTGATGTTCCTTTAAGCGCACCTAAATCTAGGTACACGCGCATCTAGCATTTCGCCTCTATCGAAATGCGACCACTTTGGCCTGGATCGAACTATAGCGACTTTCGGGTCAGCAGCATAGCGCCGTAATAACTGTACCACCACGGCGCCCCATCACTTGTACGGAGCAGTCATCTTTTCCTGAGGGCTGCGGTTCAAGTGGAACGCATTACGTGTCTGGTGGAATACCACAGACGCATGCATTTCGCCTACATTTGTAGATAAGTAGGCGTGGAGATAAAACATAGCGTTGTAGCGTCTGAGGTTCTCGATGCAGCGAGTATATTAATGGTCTGCGTTGCAGCTTCACAATTTCCTTCGAGCTCGCATATCTCTAACGCTTACCAACCCGATTTCCACTTCTTCCCTTACCATCCCGAGTTAGTTTGAAAAAGCCTTTCCGAAATACCAATTTTAAAGTGCTTGATTGGATCCGCACATTGTCTCGAGCATAGGTCGGCAAAAAAAATTGAAACGCACTCGGACTCGATCAGGAAATATATTTTGCTCCGAGGTCTCACTCAGACTCACTAAACTTTTTCACAACCGGACTCTAACTCAAACTCACCAATATATCACTCATCCGGTCTCACTCAGACTCAGACTCGCAACCCAATCTGAGTCTGCGTGAGTCGGAGCAAGTTTGCCGACCTATGGTCTCGAGTCACAAACACGCGTCATGGTCCACGACGTACCATGATGACCGAGTATTGAAACGCGTCCTTCACTTGTTGGCCGCGTCGTATAACTGAAATTTGTGTTCACAGGGTCTAAAAAGAGCTATAGAAGAAGCACCGAGGTTCGTGAATTGTTTCTAGCGTTTTTTTTTTTTTTTTTTTTTTTTTTTTTTTTTTTTTTTACAGGCGAAACGAAGGCACCTCAGAATACAAACAACTGACTGCATCGAGCATAAGTGTTGCATAGCGAGAGAGGTAATCTTTATGCTGCAAGTGAAAACCACAAAGAAAGAAAAAGAAAGATAAAACAGAAAAGAACGTAATTTGACGCTAAAAACTCGATTCCGGTCGTAAGATACGCCAGCAAGATGTAACTCTTTCGGTCACTCTGTGTACGAGCGG
>JALIZH010019237.1:0-52640 GCA_030522465.1 Rhipicephalus appendiculatus
TAAACTATACAATAGCGTACCGAGGAATTTAGGCCTATAGCTAAAATGCACGTTTTTTTGCACCCTCCCAGCCTTGCCGTGCATTTGGTGACCGGTCGTGCGGAAGAAGATGCCGATGCGTCCGGGCAGGCAACCGCATGTTCACGTGCGCTTTACGTTAGATTGACGGTTTTGTAACTGCAGTCTACCATCTAAGGATCTGAGCTTTCCTGAGCAGGAAAGCTGAAAGAATAAATATTGCTGCCAATAATCGAAAAAGATGTGTTATTTATTCTTCGACCTCAACTGCAAGCAATGGTTCAACAAATGAGTTGCATATATCGAACAGCGAATGCGCGGACTATTTTAACCGCCTATAGATAGGTAGGCAGGACAGCAGGCCGGCAGCTATTACAACACATTTCTGAAAATAAGAAAACTCCCTATTTTCGGTAAATAAGCATACAAATATCCATGCATATTTCACAAGTACGCAAACATGAACAAAAAAAAACAAGTCAACGCAAATTCGAGAAAGGTCCGCAAGGAAATACGCATGTTTTCTACATGTCCCATGTCTTTTCTCTATATGGAAGCAAGAAAACCAAGAACGAAGAAGGTCATTCAAAAATTCGACAAATTTATGTATGTGACAACGTTATTCGCTCCACGCAATGGAATGGTAATTGAAGCCAGAAGATTGTTGAAATGTCCAGTAGAAGAAGATGAACAAAAAAAAGTAATATAGATGAAGGGAAGTCCAGCACTTGACTTCATCGATACCCTCCGAGCAATTTGCAGGGCGATGAGTAAGAAAGAAACAATGAAATATTATTTTAACATGCCCACCGAAAGGCCATTAGGGCCTACTTAAGTATTTCTAAATGTGATTAACCTTTGACAGCATACATGAGAAGTCCTCTCTTGTCCTCTCCTGTCGGCTGCGCTGATTTGTACTCATAATCATGTCGACACAGTTGCTTGTTAACCAGGTCTTGATGAATACAATATGATTCACATGAAGGATAGGTTCGCGTGAAGCATATGCTGATAATAAAAGCGTATAACTAACAGCTCGGCTGGCGTACATATGGCACCACCGTAGCTTTACACTGACAACCGTTATCATATTTGTATCTCAATCCGCATTCGCACTATCATTTATTCTTATAAAACGTGTCTTCCAAATTTCCACAAGCTTCCACTGCGGTACAAGGGAAGGCTACACTATATTTGATACTTTGACGTATGAACATGGCTGCTACCGAGGAAAAACCATAGCATTCATCTCCTGCACTATTATTATTATTCAGATTTTCGTCATTCAAGATAGATGTATGGGATGCTTTGTGATACCTAGGCGAAAATAGGCACGTAACTGCATAGCGTTGTTACCGCGGCACTGTGATCAGAGCAACCGTATTACAATGTCGGCTATGAAAACGGCATTCGTCCTAATGCTCATACTAATTGTGACGGTGGAGTAAGTAATGTTACCAACGCTTTAAGCTGTGCTATGTGAATCATAGTTTCTCTTCTTTGCAATTTGAATTGGTTTTAATGCTTTTCTAACACGATATCGTTATAGAGGTTGCTTCGCAGAAATTCCGGTGTTGGCGTCGGCGTCGATGGTTGTGAGCGAAAAATGATCATCCGTTCCGTGACCGAAAAATCGAGAAAAATGCAAACAAAATAAATAATGAAAATCTTCGGTTCAAGTGCGAATCGAATCGAGGCCGTCTGCGTGGCTAGCAGGTGTTCTACCTGAGAGCGATGGTAGTAGCCTACATGAAACTGCTTCGGAAAAAAAGAAAATAAAAACAATATGAATCATGTCTCCTAAATGGAGTCTCCTTAACGTGTGAAATATTGCGTGGCAGAAGCGTATATTATGTCAGGCGTCAGATTATGTTAATTGCGCAACGAGTGGGTGTTTTAAAGGCGCATCCGTTAGAAAACGCTCAGACATAACTGATTATCATCAGCTGCAAAAGCACCAACAAAGGCAGCAACTTCGTAGGTTCATGTGTTGCCTTACAGACGCGTATTGGGCACTAGATATCCTAGAATACAGTAGGCATTCTAGGATAGTTTGAAACGGCCGATGTTATGCACACAGTCGTTTGTTTTCTTACGACACGGTTGAAGTATGCACCGAGAACCGAAGCGAGGCCAGAAATTGAGAAGGAGATGCGCACGCGGCTCGATTGCGCTATCACGTTCTACTCTTCAAGACGAAGCTCAAGTGTCCTCCATGTTTTTCCTTTCTGGTGGTTTTGCATTCACGCCAGCCTGACAGGAGAATCCACTGGCTTTCCTCCCATAGGGTATAAGCTTCCTTGTGTCATTTCACGTATGAACGTCATGAGCCTGAAACTAACGACGTGATAAACGTAGTCTGGATATCTTCAGCGTCACCCGAATACCTACCGTTGATTTCATGCGCTCCTTATTTGGCACGCGCACCGCTTCAGATAGTGCGGGCCGGGGCTGGTCCTTTCCTTATGAATGTGATGCCGTGCCCCCCCCACGGTCAGCTCCAGCAACGCGCGAGCTGCCGGGGCTGATCGCGGAGGCCAATGTGATGCATTAGACAATCGGAAATTAGTAATCTCAGTATCGCAGTGCACATGTTTCGCCACTGATTAAGACGAAGATTTACACAATTTTACCACCGCGGAATTGTTTTTGAGCAGACAAAGTACGGACGACTCGAAAAGAGACACGTAGACCAGTAAAGGTCAATCCAACTAGCCTTCCCCTTATTATTTGAGCATGTTTGTTTTTATTGGACTACTGAACGATTTGCCGCATACTATGTAGCTAATGCACACATATCTGACACCTAACGAGCCCTTCCCTCTGTGCCTTTCCCAAGTATTCATCGAACTACCTCTTGTCCAGAGTTTACTTCTAGAAGATTTGAAGGTAGTAATATTAGACACATATATTTTTTTCATATCTCGAGTAGATTTCATTACAACGTGTTTGTTTGCCAGCCCCCCCCCCCCCCCTATGAATCTGAATCATTTATCAGAAACCAGAGGAATAACTTCTGTCCTGAAAAAAATGCCAGTCCAGCTACCCAGACAGAAATATATGTATGTTCTCGGCAGAATTATTGTGTGCATGAACTTCTGAGACCGTTCGATTTGATCTAGCATTCGCTAATGCGGGACAAGTGTACAGTCACTAAACGCTGTGCATATAATTCTGACTTCCCTGCAGTCAAATCACATCTGGGGGAGCACCGAGTCCTCCATGGTGTCTCTATAGGGTAAGAAGCAAAATATATGCTTTTGCAAGCACTTCGCGACGTGGAATCCTGCACGTACTGTCACTGACACTCCTTGATATGAGCTATTGAAGTTTGTGATAAGTTTTTAAATTTACTCTATTGCTAGTAATAAACTTACAAGGCAGTAACCCTGCTTGATTTGCATTTTCTAAGGCAGAGCACGCATATCGCTCCGGAGGCTGCGCAATACTGTAGCCAAAGGTAAACAGAAAAGCACTGCGATGGTCCAAGCTATCGTAGTACGCATTTCTGCCGCTAGGCGAGCGTCGCGCAACTTCTTGCTAGTTCATTGCATCTGGTGGTTTCTCTAGAAAGGTTTCCTTCGGGTGCACTTTTTTAAAATTAACTTTGATGCATACCTTGTTTTTTGTGTTGGCTCATATACATGTTCTGTTAATTTGTATCACTAGACCAGGGTAACCAAGGCTCATCTTATAATGCAAAGAAACTAAAGAAGCTTATTTAGAACATTCAGATAGGCATTTCTTCGACATTATAATATAAAACAAAAAAAAATCATGATACTTTACCGCGCCGTATCACACTTCTTTTTGTACGAGTTAGAAATCATACCCAGTCTTCAGTATCAATCATCCACTATGAACGGAGCTACAGTTCCATGCAACATGTTAATAAGAATGTCGAGAGCTTTAGATAAAAAAAACAACAACTTAAAATCAACCAGTACAAAAATTTGACGATATAGAACGGCTTTCGTGAAGTAAATGATGATGTAGTGAGCAAAAACAGGCTATATAGATAAGACACAAACCACAAAAAAAAACGAAGTAAGCATGGTGACTATGACACATTTACAGATTAATCCTGGATAGAATATAAAGAAGGATAGATGAACTTGCAACACGAGTGGCATTACAACCTGTCCGCTGAAAGACAAAGAGTGAGTTGAACAATATACGACGCAACTAATAAATGCATGATTCTATCGGGGTTAGCGAGACATCAAAAACTAATTTATGGAGGAATGTACACACAATTGCGAAGCCGAATGAAGAGAATATGAGAACAAACGTCCAGAAATCTGAGAATTTTATTAAACAAGCCCCTAAGTTGTTATCTTAGTGACACAAATTTGCGTATAAGTGAACGTAGGAGCAGGGAAACTAGGCGAGTTTGCAAGACGTGGTTAGTTCTACGCGAAGATAACGCGAAAAATACAGGTGTATTAAACAGGACACCCTGTCTCATTTTTTTGTAGTGTCCACGTGCCTCGGTTTTATGCAGCTGTATTATCACGGGGCCAAGTTTATGACCGTTTCACTATGCGAGTGAAGGCGAAATTTAAAAAAAAAGGTCGAAAAACTACTGTCATGAACTTAAGAATTGAAAAATTCTGGAGCTGTTTCCTTCCGTGAAGGTGCATGACCGACGAAGTGGTTCAGCACACAATAGATAGCTCACGCAGAATTCTGAAGTTTAGCAAACCGCATGCCATGCAACTAAATCCGAATTTTGCGTATGATCCTACAAGTTTTCCATTAGGGCGGCATGCGCCTTTTTGCCACGACATGCGTCATGTTGTCTGGCTTACTAAATACGCCTTGCGTTTCATGGACGACTTGAGTTGGTACTTGCTACCCTTATGTTACCTTCTTCATGTTTAGTAATAATACTTGTGTGGGTTTTGCGGCTCAAACCGACGATATCATTATGAGAGACGCCTTAGTGGAGGGCTCCGGAAATTTGGACTGTCTGGGGTTTTTCAATGTGCATTAACTCTAAGCACCCTTCATTCCTTAGTGGTGGTAAGTAGTGGCATTTGCCAATTTAAGTTTCCCATACGTAAGCGTTGGCTGCCCGTGCGCTCCCTTTATTTATTGAAACCACTGGTGCGTAGGAGGCAGGAGTAGGTTGCCTACTTTCTATGGCACATACGTGTCCGCGGACCACTTAATATTTTGTAGACGTGCGATGATAAGTGGGATTTACTAAATATTTCTGGTACATATTTGCGATAGCAATTTTTGACCAGACACACAGGGAGAGCCTAGTAATATACAGCTTCACTCCAATATTAACAATGCCCACTTTTTCTGGCATCTTTCCAGCCTTGCAAAGGAATAATCGACCAATCGTGCCGACCATACTGCCGTTGTGCACGGTCCCACAACCGCCTTTTTATGTGCGTTCTAGTTTAGCAAGCTTGTGATTGCGGTAGCTACAGTCTGCCATATGAGAATCCCATTTCCACGAATATCAAAACTGGAGCAATAAAGTTACTACCATTTCCCATAAAGAGTACATGTGAATTCTTCAAGCTGAACTGTGGCCAGGAGGTTCAACAAGTGAGTGACGGCGTTGTACTTGCCGGTGCCGCTTTATGAATCTGCGGTACATCGTGGGGAAGGGGGGGAGGGGGGCAAATCGTACTTTTTTTGACTACCTTGATTTTCGAGCACCTACCTAATGCAAGGATATAGCGGTGGGTTTTGCAGTTTGCCCAAATGTCATTGCGTTCACCAAAGGTTTGACTTGATTCTGCGTGCAACGTTCTAGTTTAACATAATGCCGCAACAGCGATGCCACTTCACAGTGGTGGTTAAACGGGCTCGTTGGTTGGTACACAATTTTTGAAACAGCGTAGAAACGGACACTGATAGCAGACCACACAACACAGGCGGCGCTCTTTTGTGTGGTTTATTATCAGTGTGCCGTTTCTGCACTGTTTGAAAAAGCAATGCGCCAACAGTGGATCGCTACCACAAAAGCTTTCAGTCAAAATATCACGATATTATGTAACTATGTAATAGTATTGTACGCATTTGGTTAATGTAATACATAGTCATTTTGTTAAGTGCATACCCCTGCGCACCTGAGCATGGCGTAACGGCCGGTGTACTTTGTGAGCTACGTATTGGTAGTTGGGTACAATTTCAGATGGCAGCACCAATTTTCCTTCCAAAGGCGGATGCACAGAAGCCTACGACAAACTGTGCACAATTAATACTGACGTCATAAGCCCAGCAGTTGGAGAGCGCGGCAGGGAACATGAGGGGGGGCTATTGCTTTAGGCTACTAGCGCAGGCCGTCGGGTGGCGCACGCCGGTCATGTGAACGGGGCCACTTCTGCTTTCATATCCATATGCTGTCCCCAAATTTAGATAGGCCAAATAAATCACGTCCGCCAAATGCCGACTTTCGGATTCGAAAGTGCGCAGAAGAAAAAGAAAGAAAATTGATCAATTTTATTCCTGGCGCAGCAGTGTCTTCACGCTTGTGACATTAAGGAAAGAAGTTCGGCTTTACAGTTTATTGATGTACTGGTGCTCACAAAATGACTCCGTGACCGTCAAATAGCATAGGGTTCTTAAAATACCAACTTTTGTATCACGCGCAGCTGCATTCAAACCGTGAGGGGTCATTTCCAGATGTGTCGTAATGACTCACTTGAAGTTCCGTGCTGGCAGCTGATAGTTTTAACAACCGAAATTCACAAAGATTCAAGACTCGGAATGTAAGCTTATACATATAGCACAATAAAGTTTTATCCTCCTCCTCCTCTTATACATATAGCAGGATGCCGTACCATTTCGTACAGAACATACATACAGTGGCGCTCAAAATATTAGAGACCACAGGAGCGCATGGCGAAATGCACCGCGGCGCCTTCTGACGGCTTCTTGCGAAGCTCGAGAGTGTGCACTGCGCACGCGCGTCCTTCCTTACCTGCCAGTCTGCTCGTTCGCTCGCCTCAAGTGCGCGTGCACCGTAAAGTCAGAGAAAACGCAAGGTGCCACTTATTCCGTCGGATGCGGAAGCACCGAGCGATTTGCCGGATTGAGAAGCATTGTATTTGACGAAAACGGCATTACTTAAGTAACTCGTAAATGCGATCAACGTTTACAGGCGCAGTTCAGAAGGCGCCTACACATTAATGTGTTAAAGTCTTCATGGCTGCAACGTTATTCAGAGATTAGAATGGTCTGTGCAAATAAGATAAGAAAGGCAAATAATTTACAGCCTTGCGGTTAAATGATACAAGAATTTCATACTGCCGTCCTGTCGTTACTCAAAGTCGCTTCAATGAAGAAAGATGTAGGAGAGACAATCTTTTATCCACGTCGGATGGTGCGCATAAATAGATTGCTCTGTTAGCGCAGCAGTGTGATCAGAATACATTACAATGCCGGCTGTTAAGATTGTATTTGTCCTAACGCTCGCCCTAACAGCCATGGTGGAGTAAGTGACATCATTGATTCCACTTGAACTATGTTGTCTGTAGTTTCCCTTATACGTAATTTATAATTCTTGCAATGCTTTTACGCCAAAGCTATTATGCTCGAGGTTTGCCGTGTATCGTAGATGGAAAATTGTTATCATCATGGACCGGCATGCGTTCTGTAGAGATGGTTAACAACACTCTGTAGAGATGGTTAACAACAGAACCTGTATAGTAGTGGGATTTGCCCAATTACTGTGACACGTGCGCGCCATAGGAATTCTACAACAAAGCTGTTAGGGTCAAAGTTTGCCTTGCGTCATAGATAAAAAATTATCATTCATCATGAGCCGGCATGTGCTCAATGACCGCCCCAAGCATTCTGCTCATATGGCTAACAGGAGAAGCTGAAACGTGCTCACCAGCTCTGCTGTGACCCATCCTCGCGCAAGTTATTGCAAGCTGCACTAATCTTTTTGTTGTTCTCGCCCAAATATGCAATCAGGAAATCCTCAAAACTAAGTACATTGTTTTCTTTCAGTTTTGTTTAACAGCAAAAGCATATGCTTCCATGCGTACTTGTGTTCGCTTATCGATGTCATCAAGTAGACACTTATGAAATTCAGTTATTAGCTTTTCTGGAACTAAGAATGTGTCGACTGAAAGCCTTTGAAGTGAGCAACACAGCCGCTTTTCTGTGCCAGCACTTTTTCAGCAGAAAGTACGAACAGTGACAAGACCTTCGCTGATGTAAATAAAGCCTGTGACAATCAGATCGGGAAATTCATGGCAAAGTTGCAGCGTTCCCCTATTAACGTAGGTGACATAGTAACAGCTGATTATATAGTTAAAATATTTGCACGGAATTGTCGGAATAATAAAGTACTCGATTATACTGCTTTTATATGTTAATAGTTCGGCCTAAATGTAATCTATCTTAATCCGACTCTTGACCATTCCTTCATGAAACTATGACGCAACCTTTCTTAGAAAAGAAATCAAATAATTACTATCGCGAATAAATAATTACATGGCATTGGTATCACATGGTACAACACGGTTTCGCTGAATTTTGAACAACGAGCATTAATTATCTGTGAGGAACCAAAGCACGTATGACGCTCCTTTAAAAATGCAGCTGGGACTACCCCAATTGAAACATGTACTTTCACTGTGGAATTTTTCTGTTCTCGAATTTTTAAAACAGTGCTTTCTTAAAATAGTCAGTAATGCGCTACACCGGTGATTCCAATAAACGTTGAACAAAAGTGCTCTACGACGCTGCAGGGAAATCACTACTGCGGGAGGACCCTTACCCTCAGTGTGTCTGTACAGGGTAAGGAGCAATATGCTTGGGATTGTAGTCATTCGCAATGTGGAATTTCTTAAGCTTTTCGACAGGCAGTGCTCTACGTTTCCAGGACTCAAAATCTGGTACGACTTCAAGTTCACTCGTGTTTTAACATTCTCTTTAAGAGGTAATCAACGTCTTTGGATTGGTGAATGTTTGGCACAGGCCGATTATCGTTTCAGAGGCTGTGGAAAACTGCCGAAGTTACCAGCATCGTTATCCACACTAGATATAGAGACCAATATGTATCGACCTTTCCAAAGAGGTTTAAATATTTGTTACCTCTTTTTTGTATACATATGTGTTGTGGCGCGATTGTAGGCTTTTGTAATTCCAGGTTCCTTGATTTTCAGGTTAGGATATTCACTTCCGTGCATAGTTAAAGTTAGGATGAAACTTAAATTGCTATGAAAGAGTTAACATACAGAGGCACAAGGTAATAGAAAATCTGGCCTAAGATTATTTATTTCGCAAATTCAAACTGCACAATCTTTTCGTTTATATCAATTAAAGTGCATGTCAAGATTAAGATGTATATATCAAGGCATAGTGTACAAAAAATGGTCAGAAACACGTGTGGGGGTTGGAAGCTACCGCCACTGTTTTTGAAAAAAAAAAGCTACTTTGAAGTGAACCTAGAGTGAACGATCGCTCTTTAGTAGTCTTCCTTGAGTACGAACTAGAAATCATATCCCTAGCATAGATCATAAATCGTGAAGGACATTTAAATTTCGCGCGCAAAGTCAACAGTAGAAGATCTCAAGATACAAATGAAAAATGCAGTAAATAAATATATTACAAAACAGTCAGACCGTCATTCATCATGGGATAAAAAGGCAAAGGCGACGGAAGTACCAGGAAAAGCAGCTCGAAAAGTGCTGTAAATGTGTTGAATATAACATTGCTACCGACCGAATCAAAACAAAAGTATACGAAACAAAAGCAATAGTAAGAAACATCAATTAAAACTTCCATGCTAAAACACAGAGTGAGAATGAGTTGTGAAAAGTATTATGAAAGTGCAAAAATGCATGATGCTTTGAAAATTACTGACCACTCAAAAACATTGTTGTGGGCTCCTAGATACTATAATGAAGCCGAAGATTCAATATAAGAAAAATGTTAAAATGAAATTTCAGGAAGGGATCAATATTGAACTGATAAAAAGCTATAGCTTATGGCTTACTCCCGCAAAAACATTTGCTTTAAGCAATGGTCTATGATAAGGCTGTTTAAATACATCTATGATGACGCAGTAATGAAATGATGAAACAATGCAATCATCCACTTCCGAATATAACTCCATAATACAGTTCATTCCTTGCATTTTTCTAGCCTTGCCGTGGACCATGGGACCGCCGATCGTGCCTACCGACTTGTCGGTGCGCCCGGGTCACGGGCGCTATATTTATGTGCGTCCTACGCTAGGATCACATTGCGGTAATGACAACCTACCATATGAAGACCCGATCTTTATGGGCAGAACAATTAAAATAAAAATTACCGTGACACTTCAGCGTGTGTTCATGTAGAATTTTTTTCGACCTCAATGGTTCAACGGCGAAGAGGTTGAACAAACAGCTATATCATGCATATGGGTCATTCCACGCCAAACGTCCCAGCCATTTTGGCGACCATCTCGTATGTACTCGAAAAAAATCGTGCTTATTTGCTGCATTGAAAGCAATGAATTGCTAGAATATTACTGAGAGAAAAAAATTTTTTGGCCACGTGGGTGCCTTCTGAATTTTCCAGAATGTCGTCTGGGTGTTGTTTGTGAGAATATTTATTCCAAGAGTATCATTTGTTGTTTTTTTCACCAAATCTGGTTTACATATTAAGCAAAGGTGTTTGTGTAAGGCGCTTTAAGCCGAATAATATTAGTGCCAGTTTTCTGCCATGTAAGCCTCCAAGAATTTAGCCAAAATGTTCTATGTTTGAATTTTTTCCATTGCAATATTTTGCATTGCATGAATATCTGAGCAATGAATACTTAGTCCACAGAACATATAGTCTGCGTAAAAAATATTTTCAGACCCCCCAAGTTTCTAAACTTTACGGGAAAAAATCACGAATTTCAGAAAATCGTCATTTTTGTCCACATTGTGACGCAATTTGCACCACGTGGTGGTCCAATTAAAAATCAGCTTTATGCCACAATCGAAAGCAAATGAACCGTTCTTCTTATATGGAAAGTTTTATCGTTACAATTTTTTGTTTTAAGGAAGAAAATAATTTTTGAAGTTTCCCATTGATGACAATGGGGAACTTCAACCAGGAAGCTGTCCTATGACCGAATCGGTGTATAGCCGTCAATGGGAAACTTCGAAAATTATTTTCTTCCTTAAAACAAAAATTGTAATGATAAAACTTTCCATATAAGAAGAACGGTTCATTTGCTTTCGATTGAGGCATAAAGCTGATTTTTAATTGGACCACCACGTGGTGCAAATTGCGTCACAATGTGGACAAAAATGACGATTTTCTGAAATTCGTGATTTTTCCCCGTAAAGCTTAGAAACTTGAGGGGTGTGAAAATATTTTTTGCGCAAACTATATGTTCTGTGGACTAAGTAATCATTGCTCAGATATTCATGCAATGCAAAATATTGCAATGGAAAAAATGCAAACATAGAACATTTTGGCTAAATTCTTGGAGGCTCACATGGCAGAAAACTGGCAGTAATATTATTCGGCTTAAAGCACCTTACACAAACACCTTTGCTTAATGTGTAAAGCAAATTTGGTGTAGAAACAACAAACGATACAATTAGAATAAATATTCTCACAAACAATACCCAGACAACATTCTGGGAAATTCAGAAGGCACCCACGTGGCCAAAAATTTTTTTCTCTCAGTAATATTCTAGCAATTCATTGCTTTCAATAAAGCAAATAAGCACGATTTTTTTCGAATACATTTGAGATGGTCGCCAAAATGGCTGGGACGTTTGGCGTGGAATGACCCATATATAAGGAACGATGTCGGGATTTTAATCTGAGGCCCTCTCTAATGATAACATCGCATTAGATTTCACTAACGCACTCGCACTGCGGATAAAAAAGGCAGTCGCATTACAAACGAGCCTATATAATCGCAACCCTTTCCATACATTCCTAAAAGGCGCACATGAAAGAAAAATAACTCGGCGTGGACTTTCGAATTACCATTCTAGAAACCTCGTAGTGCTTGTTTGGTGCAAAGGACATTTTTAATTTGAAAGAAAATCAGGCTTCAGTGGTCCGCATACTGTTAGCGCAACTCAAACCGCCCGCCTGTCAAGGGCTCGTGACGTGAGCACTCCCAAAGGCAACTTTTAGCGGGTGCTAGGCCAGCACCTGTCATTATCTGGCAACATTGTACCTGCTTCGGCAATGCATGCAAAAATACTTCCTGTTCTGCTTGTTTTCGTATACTTTGCTGGCTGCTGCTGCTTCGTTATTAAGGCGACGTTTTCCACAGATGGAATAATTAGAACGAAGCACTTGATATTGGGAAACTGCTGTGTAGTGTCGGGAAGCTGCATGTGATCCAGGCGTCAGTGCGGGAGTGTGGTCGGCCCATGTGCGTGTGTGTGCTTGTGATGGCGCCGTTCGGTGAATCTCTGTTTACGCCAGTGGTGCGCTCTGCCACCGAAATACTACACGATCAGCCCATATATACAGTGAAATCCGCGGGCGCATCTTTCACTTGTCTAATCTACGTCGGACCAACGTTAATCTCCTCCGAGGAGCCGTGCAGAAGGCGCTTGACCGTTCACTTGGCTTTGAGGCGTGGAGAGAGACGGTTTCGGAAAATGAATGATAAGTTGCCCTTTCTCTGAATTCAGTTTTATTTTTTTTCCAACACTGAAACCATTTCGTTATTCCTCCATTACACTAACATGGGTACGCAGAATCTTCACAAGACCGGCGGACCAGTGCTGTGGCCCGCCATGGTAGATCAGTAGTTACGGTGCTCGGTCATGTGTTCGATCCCGGCCGCAGCAGTCGCATTTCGGTGGAGGCTAAATGGTAGAGCCCCGTGTACTGTGTGACGTCAGTGCACGTAAAAAAACGCAAGATGGTCGAAATTTCCGGAGCCCTCCACTACGGCATCCCTCAACAATACCGCGGTTTAGGGACGTCAAACCTAAGATAATATTAACACTGCTTCGGTGAAGCAGTTTTATGAAGAGCGGGTAAATCTGCAGCGCGGCACAGACAAAGGACGAGAAACGGACGACACGCGAGCGCTGACTCTCAACCGAAAACTTTATTTCGTGCACGAACAAAAATGCGTTTGAGTCACATGGTGATTGCCAGATAAACAAGAGAAGCGCGGGAACAAGCCATTGAAAAATTCCATTTCTTTTTTATGCAGTGCGATCGAGGTTTGGCTGACACAACAAGCGGAATCCACGTGCATATGATAAGCTTCAATTATCTCTCGGCTCGTTTGATATTTATTTCTGTACGTCGCACCAGTTTCTTGAAACTGCTGTGATGTACAGAAATAAACATCAAACGAGCCGAGAGATTATTGAAGAAACTGCTGTGGTGCACTGCCGTTGATGATGACGTTTTAGACGTTCTCAATCATTTACGTTTCACGCTTACAAATTGCTATTTGCATTGAGTGTCCCTTTAAAGATGTGCCATTGGCCAGTTATGTGTCCGGGGATATGTGCAGTAAAGCAGACAAATTAGGACTTCTAAGTCGATACTTTTTGAGGTGAGTGATCTTCCTTAGATGATGTAATTAATGTTCAGGCTTTTCGAGCAGATGAAGGGACATGGAAAGCATCAGCACAGTCTCTCTGCTCGAATTATCAGCTTTCGCGATAAGATGCTCGGATGCTAGTATACAATTCTGGTGCACAAATACACAAAACGCGCTCCAAGTAATCGACCAATCTTGCTTCGCGCTGCCATCGCTAGCTGTATCTAGGCACATAACCAAAAACAGCGAAACCTCCGTGATACGAATCTCTCGGGACCACCAAAAATATTCGTATCATCCGAAATTCGTATCACCAGAAAGCATGGAAAATTAGCATGCGACAAAAGAAAGCTGTCGTACATTTTCATTTATTGTTTTTCTGGGCCGCAGCAACGTCAAGAAGAACTCTGAATGATTGTCAGTTAAGTTTTTAGATGTCGGCAATCATACCAGATCTCGTAAATATATGGCCCGTACGCGCGTGTTTAATTAATGTACCAGGTGCGTAGTGACCCGCGACAGCAGTAGCCCCTTCCAAATATTAGTATGCCTTTTCGCATGACACCGGAGTACAGCGGCAAAGGTAACTGCAGAAGCACTTTGACGCGATAGATCAAGGCCACAAAATTTCAGAACGACGGTCCTATGTTATGATTTTGTTATCCCGGAGGTGATGGGGATGTTTTTTTTAGGACATTTACGACAGTGCCCTCACAAGTGCGATCTCAACAGTCGCGCATGTTGACGTTGTGAGGCCTGACTCCACGAAGACCGTCCTCGCCTTCTTTCGGTCCTCGTCCCGCTTTCATAGAACGTATCATGCACGAGGCAGGCACGTGTAAACACAGTACAACGACACCAGCCCGCGTCGCCGCGTTAGAAAAAAAATGACCTCTGTTATCTAAACGCGAAGACACGCGGAGGCGCATTAGAGCCTGAAAGATTCATCAGCTGAAATATATAAACGACACATTTGTTTGTGGATAGAGCGATATTCCTCCTGTGATGCTCTGAGAGAGCTCACTAATAGTCAAGCCTGTGAAGCTTTTTGTTTTCCCATTTCACAACCTTTGCCTAAAACGTTGAATGTAATATAAGAATTATTTCTGGCACCTTTAAAGGGCACCTCACCGGTTGACATAACGAATTTTAGCTAGGCACTGGAAGCTCTTGCGCGCCCAATAAAGAGCATTATGCCACGAGAATTTTTTAAATCGGTCCATTAGAAGCTAAGAAAACCAATGTTTTATGGTGGCGCGAAACCATGATGCGAGGAGGCGAGCTTGAAACCTTTGCCGCTCGCCCCATGTAGCATTCGCAAGCAAAATACTTTCCCTGCCCTCTTCGGCATGTGATCGGGAGGATCACATGACGCATACGCATGAACACGTCATGCGCACACAATGTCACGTGCGTGTGACGTGCCCGAACGAGCCCGAGACGCGACCGGTGTTGTAGCGGCGTTCTCTGCGCTTCGTCTCTGCAAGCTATGGCGAATGCGCTCTCGTCGATCACTTGTCTTCCAACCACACCGTGCTTCCAACCTATTGCTGAGCATGAAAGCTGCTACATTTCTACGGGACGCGAGACTAGCGGTGTGCCGCATGAACATTTAGTTAGACGCGAGAGGATAAATGAGCCTAGTGAGCGCTGGTACGCGGTATAAAATTAGTTTTGTTGTAAGGGGTGGCGTCTACAGCATGCGCAAAGTGCGTGAAAACGAACGCATGCGAAACGGAAGTAGATTAGTCTCGCATCTCGCTGCGATTCGCAGTAAAATTTAAAAACGAAAAAGCACAAATTCTGTTTGTGCGTCTTTATTATTGCTCTCAAGTTTTATTTGTCTATTCAAGCAACAAATGTGCCAAACTAACCGTCGTGTCAAGTAACAATGAACAATAAACGCTCAACTACCTCTGTGAAGGCACCCGTTTCACTTTCGTCGTTATACCGATTCCTTTGACAGAGGGATCAGCCATGTGGAGTGGAGTGGAAAAAACTTTATTTAAAACCGGCAGATTGGCGGCCTGGCCTAGGCCACCCGGTTGGTCGCGGTAAGGTTTAGCCTGTTTTTTTGTGTTTCTTTTTCAGTTATATTTTTTCTGATAACGTAGATTGCGTTAATGTGACTCACGCATCTAACAGATACCTGTTTAGTTTTTTTTTCAGACATAGCAAGTGTTCAGCAATACAATGTGCAAAAGCGGCACAACACACACTGATGTACCGAATGTTTACCACTGCAAATACAGTGCCGTATTTGACACACTAGTTGACTTTTTCCGTAGCTTTGTTTGGGAATCAACTTTTTTACTGTTGAAATGAACTTGTACTTAAAGTGTAACCCATACACTCATGCTTAAGGCCTGTAAATTTAGGCCAGCATTATTCAGTAAATAAATTCCGCCATGTATACAATAACATATGGTACAAGGTCGTCCCTAGAGGAGAATTGGAAAAAGAATAAAAAAATATAGTGAAGAAAAAAAGAGCCACCTGCGCTGAGTTCACGATGAACATGAGTTCAACTTTCTGAACGATGAGTATAGGCTAGAACAAGAAAGTTATTTTAACGTGCCCACGCAAACATCATTCCTTCAAGCGTTTCAAAATTTGACAAGAATATAATAATAATATCTGGGGTTTAACGTCCCAAAACCACCATATGATTATGAGACGCCGTAGTGGAGGGCTCCGGAAATTTCGACCACCTAGGGTTCTTTAACGTGCACCTAAATCTAAGCACGGGCCTCAAGCATTTTCGCCTCCATCGAAAATGCGGCCGCCACGTTGACAAGAAGCGAACAATTAAGTGTTAACTGTCTCGATGAGTATTATGATATTTGATATAATAAATTTGCCTGCGTCATTTACAGGCAGATAATAAATGGCATTAACGGACAGCTTTGCTCACGCCATATGATACCACAGGAGTTGTACAATAATAATCGATAGCATATTCGGATCTTTCTTTATACTTTTAGTGCTATAATTAACAGTAATAGAACATATCTTCCAGATGTCCCCGAGCCTTAACTGCGGTGTGCGGCAGGCATATACTATATTTCATACTTTGACGCATATAGGCCTGTTGACTTCCGGAAAAAGCTGACAGGCACTTAGCTACTGTCCTTTCATTACACATAGCCACGCCACTGAAGAAAGATGTATGAGACGCATTCTTATACCTACGCTAGAATGCGTGCATGAATAGATTGTCATGTTGGCGCCGCGCGTTGACCAAGACAACGGGCGTGACAATGTCAGCTGTTAAGAATGCACTCATCGTAATGCTCACCCTGACTGCCATGGTAGAGTAAGTGACGTCATTCCTCTAATGTTGAAGCACGTAGATTTTAGTTTCGCGTCTACGTATCTTTTTTAAATTTCTTTGAATGCTCCTTTTCTGGGGTGATTATGCAATCAGGCCATCCGCAAAACTAAGTACATTGTTGTATCGTTTGTTAATAGTAGCCTATGCATTTTCCTGCGCACTTACTCTTTTGCTTATCGATGTCATCGTGTACATACTTACGGAATCGATAACCTTTCTAGAAATATCTAGGTGTCGACTGAAAGTCTTTGGAATGAACGATGCGGCCACTTTTTTGTGGAACTATCCCCCCCCCCCCCCCTTAGGGGAGAGTACAACCAGTCGCCAACACATTCGCTCGTATATAATAAGCTCGTGATATTCAGACTGAGAAGTTCAGTGCGTAGTTACAGTGCTTGGCCACTAGCTCATATTGTCACGTGGGTGTGACGTCGACGAAGGCAGCAGGCGACGTGTCCAAGATGAAACTGTTTATTAGGCCGAACTTGTGGCCGGTAAACGGAAAGTAAGATTACAGCGATACACGCTGGCACTGATAGCGGCGAACAGAGCGTCGACCGTCGATCAACTGAACTTCGTTGGAACGCGCCGGCTTTTATAAATCACGCGTCGAACATTCTAGCCTTATCACTAGTCGTCGCGCAGGCTCTGGAATAATCTTGAGTGTTACCGTCTTGCGTGCAATCTTAACAAAACGATCTACTACAACCGAGAAGCTTCTGGAACAATAAGGCGCGGTCTGCGCCGAGCACTGCTGATAGTCTTTGTGGGCGGAAACCGAATACAGTAAAAGAAAGGCGCGTGGCAATGCCCCCCCTCTGAAAAGGCATCGTCCCGATGCTTAGAACAGAACACATGGGAAAAAATACATGCAATAATAAATAACGACAATAAATCAAGAAAGTTGAATAAACAATACGCACAAGCAAGAAAGTCCAATGAAAAAAAAAAGAAAAGTACAGTCCTTAGGTTCACTACCGCGCGTAAAACGGCTTGAGGCGCACGACATGGACGACTTCAGGTCGCGCACGGCGCCGTTGAGAGTTCGAAATGCCGTCGGGCACGACCTCGTAGTCGAGTGTGCCGAGACGTCGAAGCACCCTATACGGTCCGAAGTATCGTCGCAGAAGTTTTTCGCTAAGTCCACGTCGTCGTATGGGCGTCCACACCCAAACGCGGTCGCCGGGCTGGTATTCCACGAAGCGTCGTCGAATATTGTAGCGGCGGCTGTCAGTCGTCTGCTGATTCTTGATCCGCAGGCGGGCGAGCTGCCGTGCTTCTTCGGCGCGCTGTAGGTAGGCGGTCACGTCGATGTTTTCCTCGTCGGTCACGTTTGGTAACATGGCGTCGAGCGTCGTTGCCGGGCTCCGTCCGTAGACCAACTTGTATGGCGTCATCTGCGTCGTTTCTTGCACGGCCGTGTTGTATGCGAAGGTCACGTACGGAAGGATGGCGTCCCACGTCTTGTGTTCGACGTCGACGTACATGGCCAGCATGTCAGCGATGGTCTTATTTAGACGCTCGGTCAGGCCGTTGGTCTGTGGGTGGTACGCGGTGGTCCGGCGGTGACTTGTGTGGCTGTATCCCAAGATCTCCTGGGTTAGGTCAGCCGTAAACGCCGTGCCTCTGTCGGTGATGAGAACCTCTGGGGCGCCGTGTCGAAGGACGATGTTCTCAACGAAGAACTTGGCTACCTCGGCGGCACTGCCTTTGGGCAGGGCTTTTGTTTCGGCGTAGCGGGTGAGGTAGTCGGTGGCTACGACGATCCATTTGTTTCCGCAAGTCGACGTTGGGAACGGCCCCAGGAGGTCCATCCCGATCTGCTGGAACGGTCGCCGAGGAGGCTCGATCGGCTGAAGGAAGCCTGCTGGTCTTGTTGGCGGTGTCTTCCGTCGCTGACAGTCTCGGCACGTCCTTACGTAGCGGGCGACGTCGGCGGCAAGGCGCGGCCAGTAGTACTTTTCCTGTACTCTTGCGATCGTGCGGGAAACACCGAGATGTCCAGCCGTCGGGTCGTCGTGTAGGGCCTGGAGGACTTCTGGTCTCATTGCTGATGGAACCACGAGAAGGTGTTTGGCTCGAAGGGGCGCGAAGTTCTTCTTTAGGAGGACTCCATTTCGCAGGAAGAACGACGCCAGTCCTCTCTTGAATACCTTCGGAACAGTGGCGCTCTTGCCCTCGAGGTATTCGATAAGGCTCCTGAGTTCTGGGTCCGTTCGCTGTCGCTCGGCGAAGTCGTCGGCACTTATGGTTCCCAGGAAGCCGTCATCATCCTGGTCGTCCAGCGGCGGTGGGTCGACGGGGGCACGAGACAGGCAGTCGGCGTCAGAGTGTTTTCTTCCGGACTTGTAAACGACGGTAATGTCGAATTCTTGAAGTCTCAGGCTCCACCGTGCGAGGCGACCAGAAGGGTCTTTCAAGTTAGCTAGCCAACACAAGGCGTGGTGGTCGCTCACAACTTTGAAGGGCCTGCCGTAAAGGTAGGGGTGAAACTTTGATGTAGCCCAGATGATGGCAAGGCACTCCTTTTCTGTTGTGGAGTAGTTGGCCTCTGCCTTTGATAGCGACCGGCTAGCATAACTGATAACCCTTTCCAGTCCGTCCGTCCTCTGCACAAGGACGGCGCCGAGTCCTACGCTGCTCGCGTCGGTATGCACTTCTGTTTCGGCGTGTTCGTCGAAATGTGCAAGTAACGGAGGTGTTTGCAGGCGTCGTTTTAGTTCTTGGAATGCTTCCTCCTGCGGCGTTTCCCACTTGAACTCGACGTCGGTCCTGGTGAGGTTAGTGAGAGGCTCGGCGATGCGGGCGAAGTTTTTAACGAACCGCCTGTAATAGGCACACAAGCCGAGAAATCGACGCACGGCCTTCTTGTCGCTGGGTGGCGGGAAAGCAGCGATGGCGGTTGTCTTTTGTGGGTCGGGGCGTACTCCGGATTTGCTTATCACGTGGCCCAAGAACAAAAGTTCTTCGTACGCGAAGCGGCACTTCTCTGGCTTGAGGGAGAGTCCGGAGGTCTTGATTGCTTGAAGTACAGCTTTAAGGCGCCGCAGGTGTTCGTCGAAGTTCGAGGAAAACACAACGACGTCGTCCAAATACACAAGGCAAGTCTGCCACTTCAAGCCGGCCAGTACAGTATCCATAACGCGTTGGAAGGTCGCGGGGGCCGAGCAAAGACCAAAAGGCATGACCTTAAATTCGAACAGGCCGTCTGGTGTTATAAATGCAGTCTTTTCTCGGTCTCTCTCGTCGACTTCGATTTGCCAGTAGCCCGTCTTCAGGTCCATCGACGAAAAGTACTTCGCGTTGTGGAGTCGATCCAGGGCGTCGTCTATCCGTGGGAGGGGGTACACGTCCTTCTTCGTGATCTTATTCAGGCGACGATAGTCGACACAGAAACGTAGCGTCCCGTCCTTCTTCTTCACCAACACCACGGGAGACGCCCAGGGACTCTTGGACGGCTGGATTATGTCGTCGCGTAGCATTTCGTCGACTTGCTTCTTTACGGCTTCGCGTTCTCGCGTCGAAATTCGATACGGGCTCTGACGGACTGGTCGGGCACTTTCTTCAGTTATGATACGATGCTTGGCGACTGGGGTCTGTCGAATTCTTGACGACGACGAAAAGCAGTCCCTGTATTGCCGGAGCAGGGTTTTGAGCTGTCCTTGTTTATGCGTCGGCAGGCTCGGATTTACGTCGAAAGCTAGTTGATGAGCTTGGTTCGTCGTAGCGTGTTCGGCAGACTCGGCGAGGGCGAGGGCAGTGCTGGCTTCCACAAATTCTGCGACGTAGGCGACCGTCGTGCCTTTGCTCACGTGCTTGTATTCGTTGCTGAAGTTCGTTAGCATCACTGTTGCTTTCCCTTCACGCAACTCGGCAATGCCTCTTGCGACGCAAATCTGACGGTTTACAAGCAGGTGCTGATCGCCCTCGATGACGCCTTCGAAGTCTACGGGTTTTTCGGTGCCGACGGAAATGAGGACGCTGGAGAGCGGAGGAACGGTCACCTGCTCTTCTATAACATTCAACGCATGGTTCCTTGGCGTCGCGTGGGGCGGGAGCGCTTTGTCTGAGGTTAGTGTTATCGACTCAGACCTCAGGTCGATGACGGCGTCGTGGTCACTTAGGAAGTCCATTCCAAGTATCACATCCCTGGAGCAGTTTTGTAGAATTACAAAGCTCGCAGGATAAATCCGGTTATTGATGGTGACTCTCGCCGTGCAGACTCCAATTGGCGTTATCAGGTGACCTCCAGCTGTCCGGATTTCGGGTCCACTCCAAGCGGTCTTTACTTTCTTCAGCTTGGTGGCGAATGGCCCACTGACGACGGAATAGTCGGCCCCAGTGTCGACGAGAGCGGTGACGTTGTGGCCGTCGATGAGAACGTCGAGGTCGCTAGTCCGTCGCCTTGCGTTGCGGTTAGCTCGCGGTGTCGGGTCACGGCTGCGTCGATTTGTTGCGCTGCTTCCATCTTGCTGCGTCGTCAGGTGTAGCTCGGTCCGCGAGGTTTCGTCGGCAGGGCTCTGTCTGCTTCGCGTCGTGTTCAGCAGGTGTCGTCGCGGCGTCGTCGTCGGCGTCGGCGGAGGATCTTCGGTAGTTCGACGTACAGCAACCGCACCTCCATCGGTTGCTGCCCTTAGTTTTCCGGGTACGGGCTCGGAGATCGGCCCCGAGCCGGACTGGTGTACTGCCTGCGATGCGGTGAGGTGTAGCGGCCTGGCGACGGTGAACGGGAAGGTCGTCGGGGTGTCCAATGCGCTCCTGTGAGGTAGTCGGCGATGTCACGAGGTCGTTCGCCAGGCTGCGGACGCGGCGCATTTACGGCGAAACCACGCAGTCCCATCTCCCGGTACTGGCAGCGGCGGTACGTGTGCCCGGCTTCACCGCAGTGGTAGCATAGCGGGCGGTGGTCAGGGGCGCGCCAAACGTCGGTCTTCCTCGGAGGGTAGCGCTGGCTGGCAGGTGGGCGGTATGGCGCCGGTGGCGGTGGGGGCGGAGTCTGGCGGCGGTACTGCGGCGGTCTTGACGGGGGCGTGGAGAGGGAGCGTAGCGTCGGGCTGCAGCAGCGTAGCTCATGGCTTGCGGCTGAGGCTGTTGCGACTCAGGGGCACCCAACGACTGCTGGATTTCCTCTCGAACAATATCTGCGATCGAGGAAACCTGCGGCTGGGATGACGGGAACATTCGACGAAGCTCCTCGCGCACTACGGCCCTTATGGTCTCGCGCAGGTCATCTGAGCAGAGGGACTGAATGTCGGCGTAGCCTGTCGTCGAGCGGCGATTGAATTGCCGGGTGCGCATCTCCAGTGTCTTCTCGATTGTGGTTGCCTCTGTCAGGAATTCATGAACGGTCTTGGGTGGGTTCCTCATCAGTCCCGCGAAGAGCTCCTGCTTGACCCCTCGCATGAGGAAACGGACCTTCTTCTGCTCGGTCATGTCAGGGTCGGTGTGTCGGAAAAGTCGTGTCATCTCTTCGGTGAAGATTGTCACGTTTTCATTCGGGAGCTGGACCCGTGTTTCTAGTAAAGCGGCGGCCCTTTCTTTACGTACGACGCTTGCGAACGTCTCCAGGAAAGCGCTGCGAAACAGGTCCCATGTTCGAAGTGTGGACTCCCGGTTCTCGAACCAGGTCCTTGCCGCGTCTTCTAGGTAGAAGTAGGCGCGGCGCAGTTTTTCGTCGGTGTCCCAGTTGTTGAAGGTGGCGACACGTTCGTAAGTCTCTAGCCAGGTTTCGGGGTCCTCAGTTGGTGATCCATGAAAAGTCGGTGGCTCTCTCGGTGGCTGGATAACGATGGTTGCAGGGGACACAGCGGCCGTCATCGTGCCTGTCGTCTTCGTCGCCGTAGCTTTCGGCTTGTCCGGTAGAAGTCCGTGCTGCGGGGGGAGTCCTTTTAGTCTGCGGCTGGCTCGACTGTCCGTGACGGGGTAGGTGTCTTCGTCCCGAGTTGGGCTGGGCTCACGGCTTGACGGGGGGCGTCCGGTACATGAAAGAAGCAGCACCTCCACCAGATGTCACGTGGGTGTGACGTCGACGAAGGCAGCAGGCGACGTGTCCAAGATGAAACTGTTTATTAGGCCGAACGTGTGGCCGGTAAACGGAAAGTAAGATTACAGCGATACACGCTGGCACTGATAGCGGCGAACAGAGCGTCGACCGTCGATCAACTGAACTTCGTTGGAACGCGCCGGCTTTTATAAATCACGCGTCGAACATTCTAGCCTTATCACTAGTCGTCGCGCAGGCTCTGGAATAATCTTGAGTGTTACCGTCTTGCGTGCAATCTTAACAAAACGATCTACTACAACCGAGAAGCTTCTGGAACAATAAGGCGCGGTCTGCGCCGAGCACTGCTGATAGTCTTTGTGGGCGGAAACCGAATACAGTAAAAGAAAGGCGCGTGGCAATATTACATAAAATCAGCTGATTGTATAAATACTATACTAGACATGAATTACGAGATTCACAGATTCCTATATGACTAGTACACTAGTTAGACAAGGTACAAGTCAATCCTATCTATTCTACTCCTGGCTATTCCCTCAGAGGCTATGAGGCACCGTTTCTAAAAAAAAACGATGGGATTACTATCGCGCACGAATCCTTCAACTTACGAGGTTTTGGTCGATTCCGAACAGCGAGTCTTAGATATCCATGCGATATGAGAGTAAGTACGTCGGACCTTTAAAAATGCAACTGGGATTGGAAATCATTTAAGTACGTACATTCAACGCGGCGTCATCATGTGCTTGAATTTCTAAGAGACTGCTTTCTTCAATGAATCGCTAATTCACAACACCCGCCGGGCTAATCAATGTAGAGCACATGTTTTCCACTATTCTGCAGGATAATCTCTTGTGCGGGAGGACCCTTGATTCCAAGGTGTCTGTACAAGGTAAGGAGCAATATGTTTGGCACTGCCGCCATTCGTGATGTGGAGTTCTTATGTGCTGTCACTGGTAGCACTCTACATGAGATATAAGTATTTCTAAATTTTTTTTTAATATGTGGGGTTTCACGTCCCAACACCACGATATAATTATGACAGACGGCGTAGTGGAGGGCTCCAGAAATTTTCACAATTTGGTGTTCTTGAACGTGTATCAGTATTTCTTGTATCATTTCAAGCGCACTCTAATGTTGCTATTTTCCTTACAGTGTAATAGGCGTCCTTGCTTTCCAGAGCCTTCAGCGCAGCCTACCTCTTGATGCTTAGGCTGTGAAAAACAGCCAACATTTTTATAGTTGATAGCCTTACCAAGGAGGCTTGAAATTTTTGTGTCCTTCTAACTGAATAGAAATGTGATATGGCCTGTTTATATTTCTTCGAATTGCGAGCAACTTCCATTTTCACTTTAGGATATCAAATTTAGTACTTAGTTTAACTTAAGGTGAAACTTAAAATGTTACAGAGGTACAGTACAGGGGCACAATTCAACCGACGAAATTGTTCTGCAAGATTGTTTCATTTACAAACGTGAACTGCAGGCTCTTTTTCTTTATGTCGCTGAAGTACATGCCAGAATAGCGACGCAAATCCAGGCATATATCAAAATAACAATCATACGCAAGAGATGAAAAGCTTCTGTTATTGTTCTTGAAACAAAAATTTACTTTCGAGTGAACTAAAAGACAATAGCCTTTTCTTGCGATGTCAATTAAACTTCTTGGTGTGACATCGTCCACTTTGCTGAAGCAAGGGCAGAAACAATGACACGCAGACAAAGGTATGTAAACGTGCGCTGTCCATTGTATCAGTTTTGCATGTCGTGTTGTCTGCAAAAACCAATCTTATTTTGCATTCTTTAATAATATTCTTTGTGTGTGAAGTAAGAACCTTATCGTGACCTCAGCCTAGATCATCCACCATAAAGGTTACTTAATATGTGCGCGAAAAGGCAACCGCAGCAGATAAAAAGATCTTATGGTAAAGCAACAGCACTTCGAATTTGTTTGCAAAAACGGGATAAGTGAATGTGTGAAAAATACGATTAAACTGCAAAATAGATTATACTATCTCAAATGATAAGAATGTGTTGCATATTTTTGGATCCTGGACACAATGCAATCGCGAACATTCACTATGCTGAAAAGCCTAAAATGAAATTTTGGGAGAGACTAATATTGAACTAAAAGATGGCAATAATTTATGACTTACTAAGGCAAATATATATGTTTTAAGCAATGTTACATGATCAGGCTAATAAAAACGTGCTGAGAAAAACAAACAATACAATTACACATTTCAGAGTTGACCTCCACATTACAATCTTTTCCTTGCATTTTTCTAGCCTTGCCGGGGGGCCACATGACCAGCGTTCGTGCCGACCACTTTGCCGATGCACCCGAGTCAACCATGGAGTATTCGCGTGCGTACGTTAGGTCGACAATGCAGTTGACCATATCAGATCGAAACATTCCTGGTTACGAAATCTAATGAAATAAAAATTACTGCGCCACTTCAAAAATATTCGCGTAAGATTTTCTTCCACCACAGCGGTTGAACAGCCAAGACCATGAACAAATTTCTGATATGAGGATTTACGCGACGATGTATTACCAATTTTCGTATTGATAAGAATCTGAGGCACTCCGTGATGAGAATATCGCATTAGTTTGCACTACCTTCGTTCGTTAGAAGGCAATTGAAGCTAGGAAAATGGTATTTTTTCATGTCAGCTCTTACGGTAATGCCACGGCCGCTGGATAAAAAAAGAAGGTGTGGTAATGCGGTGGCCGCGTCTGAGATGCGATGCCGCGAAGTCTCCACGTAGTAGCACAATGTCGTAATGTCGCAGCCCCTTCGCCAATACGGTGGGTGGCTAGGACGCAAAACCATGGCAAAATATTGCCAAGTAATGTAACTTCTCATATTGGTGAAAATTTGTGGCTTTGAAAAAACAAGCGAATGAAATTTCAGAACGTAATTTCAAAATTGTATTGTAATAAAATTTGGCCTTTGCCAGCCTGTATTAACTGCATAGTATTTAATACTTTGTGTCCGATGAATATAGTTGCCCGATAAATATAGCTGTATAATATAGAAGCTGGCATGGAAATGTCGCGGTGAGCTGTTGAAATACTGCAATGTCGTAATTTATTTGTGGCTGTAGGGATACTTCTACACTGATGTTCTGACAGTTTTCACTTTTAGTGGAGATTTACGCGTTTTGTTTTCCCAGTTTACAGCTTCTCACTAAACAACATTGCAACTAGCCTAAGAATTACTTGTGGCAGTTTTAATAATTGCGACTTGTCATACCGTAAATGGTGAATGTGTCAATTCTGTGTTTTCATCAACTACTGCTAATTGAAAGCAAGCCGTCTGTTACACCACAACGTTGAAAAATGGAAACGGCCTGTTTTGTCGTACAACACGCATGCGCGTGAGTATTACAAACACAGTACACGCACTGTAAGAAAAAAGTCAGTTTCGCCTCCAGGGCGAAGCAATGAATGAGATAGGAAGGAATTGGACTGTCACACGAAGATCTACGAGCAGCTCGATACTTGCAGCTTCCCACTGAAGCACGAAGAAGGGCACGCAGGTATACACAAGACAAGCGTGAACTAACAACTATTACAGTTGTTACGCCTTTGTGTTTGTAAAACGAGCTGCAAGTGTCGACAACGCAGAACCCGACGCTCTTAGATACTTCTTCTTTTAAAGTGCTGCGCGCGGAATGACCCACCTGCGTCTCCTGTCACGGGGTGGCGTCTGACGCAAGGTGTAAGCGATTCTTTTTTTTTCGTTCCACATGATGAGTGGGTGCAGAAAGGGGCCCCTTTGCTGTGCGCGTCTCAAGGGCAGTTATCAAAGTGAAAGGAAATGTAGGAGCGGTGCATTATAGAAAACACGCTCAAGCTCCTCCGAGATCTCCATACCACCAGTGGTAAATGGTGTGCATAAATAGCTTGCCATTATTATGCCGGCGCTTGCACGGGGAGTGGCTAAGTGGTGTAACGCACCGCGCTGCGGTGCGAGGTGCCATTGGTTCGAATCCCCGGTCTGGTGCCTGGGAATTTTTTAAATGCGAATGGATTTCATAGTCGGGCTATGTCAGGCATCCGGCGTTGGCTTTGTGCGGCGTTGTCCGCGGAGGAGGAGGAGGAGGATAGGTTGAGGAGGTGTGCGCGCCGGCAGTGTTAGATGTGAAGCATCTTATGGCGTAGCATATTCCGGTGGTGGTGGTGTGCGGCGTGACCACCCTTACTGCGCATGCGCAAACCCTTTAAAAAAATAAAAATAAAAACCTCCTCTCTCCCTCTCTCTCCTCTAGGCATCCCTCCACGCGGCAACCACACCCTCACTGCGCATGCGCCTCCCCTCTTCTCTCCCCTGCTACGCTCCCCCCTCTCTCCTCTAGGCATCCCTGCCCGCGCCGTCCACACTCCCACTGCGCATGCGCGTCCCACCTCTCTCTCCTCTCCTATGCTCCTCCCTCTCTTCTCTAGGCATCTCTGCCCGCAGCGTCCACACTCCCACTGCGCATGCGCGACCCCCCTCTCTTCTCTCCTACGCTCCCCCCCTCTCCCTTTCTCCCTCTCTCGCCTCGCGATGCCGACACAGGCAGCGTCTGCTAGCGAGTTTCTTGGTTGAAAAAACCGACTGCTCGCGCTGCACAACCGTTCACTGGCCACCCCGTATATATGGCAATGGATCTTGACCTCCAAGGTGGTGCCGGTGGGAGATTTCTCCTGTGCGTTGTTGAACAATAAAAATTCGCAGCGTGCGCGTTAACTAAAAGCGGACTGCGAGTCTCTGTGTCCATTCGGATTCTGCTGTCTCTCATTGCACATTAGCAGCGATTGGCATGTTCCAGTAGGACACACCGCTCCATCGCTGCGTGCTTTACGCATCCCCAGTTTTAAATGCGAATGCATTTCTTAGTCGGGCTATGTCAGGCATCCGGCGTTGGCGTTGTCCGCGGTGGCCTCGGCAGGTGTTATAGTGAGTGGAGAGGAGGAGCGCGCTCTGGTGCGTGAGGGCGCTCGCATCGCGGGAGCTCGGTGTAGCTATATATGAAAAAAAAATTTAAAAATAAAAAAAGAAAAACAGATAAAAAAAAGAACAAAAGATAATTAAGAAAAAATTAAAGAAAATAGAAAAAGAAGAAAAAAAACAGAAAAAAAAGCAAAAGAAAAAAATAAAAGACAGGCGCTGCGCCGTGCTCCCGACCAGGCTGCAGAAATTAGGCGCCTTTTCCTTCTTCGAACCACAACCACCATATATAAATGGAGTGAAGCGCGCGCGAAATGCATTCGCATTTCCTCACGATTCCCTTCGGGGAGGTGGGGGCATTTTTTTTCTTCTTATTAATTTTTTTGTGTGCATTTATTATATATATACGTACATATACATATCCGGGGCATGACGGCGACGAAAAAATCAGCCGAGAGTATCCATATAATTGCTATCGCAATAATAAAAGGTAAGCGCAAACTTGACAAAAGTGCGCTAGAATTTCATACCGTTTCTGGATTATACCCGTGTTATAGAAGCTGATATAGATTGTGCAATAAAAAAACATAGAAAGGAGTAAACCTGGTTTCGCAATATATTAGTTGACATATTCACGCTAACAGTCTGCGCTGCATGCTGCAGGGTGAAGTTGGAAGGTGTGCAAAAAAATAAAAACTGCCATGAAGAGAAAGATAATCAGCCCTGTTCATTTTATGGTGAGCATCAGTGTAATTTATTGCACGATGATTGCAGCGTAGAATAAGAAGGCATTCGAACAAGTACATGAAAACGTCATTATTCAAGCGTTTCCAGATGCGAGCAACCCTTGCCAGCGTAGTTCACAGGAAGCCGACATTTATGTGTTAACAAAGTCTTCATGAATGCTATGCTAATCAATATAATAAGTCGGCTCACGTGATTTACATAGGGGTAAAACAGTCTAAAAACAGACAGCGTTGCTCACATTATAAGATAATACAGGAACTGTACAATAATAATGGTTATCATTATCAGAATTATGTCTCAATCTGTACTTTTCGTAGTACCCTTTACTGTAATGCAACGTATTTTCCAAATGTCGATAACATTCTGCTGATATATGTCGGAATATTACGTTATATTTGATGCTTTGACGTACGTAGATATGATTGCTTCGGAGAAATACAATACTGATAGGCGTTGATTTCCCGTCATTTTACTATACGGAACCACGCCACTGAAAAAAGATACATGAGAAGCCTTGTAATACGTGCGCCCGAATATGCGCATAAGTACACCACGCTGTTACCGCAGCTCTCTGGTTAGAACAACCAGTGTTACAATGTCGGCCACACTCTAAAAACTGCGCAGGGTATCGCAGGAGTAAAAAGGCCGATTTACTCTTCAGAGTGTTCTATTCTCGCAAAGCATCGGATGGAGTGAAAGCATTGTTCACTCTCTGTGAAATGAGAGAGTGAAAGTGCTTTATACTCTACCTCGCTCTGAGAGAGTGGAATGCCCATATACTCTTCAGGTAGGAGAGAGTAAAACGCGATTATACTCCTGCTCCTGATCTATATATCGAAGTGCCTTCACATCGCAAGTGATGACCACTACTTAATAACCACACATATATGCAGTAAAGATCTTGGCGATCAAAACCGGAGAGCACGCGACCTCAAGAGAAGAAAATGAGGGCGACGCTTGGCAGTGTCACATGAAACCACGGCTCGTGTAGCCTGCTCCCTTATACTTCGACTGAGAAGGAAAAGATGGCGGCTTTGACCTTCGAGTCGTCTCAGGTGAATGCACAAGGGACCGTGTGAGTTTTTAAGCGATCATGTGTTATGTGCGCTTGATGATGGTTTTATGTAACTGCAGCGTATCGTATTGTTGACCTTAACATGAAACATCGAGCGCGAGAAAGTTATGCCTATATCGCGGTAAACGGATAGCCTTTTCTGACTTTTGTATTCATGATTATTCGATGCCATTAGAGCAGATACGACAGCTACGGCCCAGGTTTATCAGTGACGGGTGATCTCTCCCCGTGACCTTTTGTGCGCGCGAGCACCGCTGCGAAGCCATATGGCGATCCGTCACGCGGCTGCAGGCGCAGCGCTTTGTTTTTTTAATCGTACAAAGCTGTCTTCTCACTCACAAGCAGCTTGCATTTCTGAAATCTGGTTTCGAATTTTTAACGCGAATGCCTTTAATGTCTTATACTCGCGGCGTCTGTCCGTCCGTGCGTGCCATGAAACGGTACCAGCTGTGGCCTCTCCCCCTCACACTCTCTCAGCAATCACGTGATAGCACAGTGGCGCATAGCAACAGTTGCACCGCCACAGCTGTGGCTGTGGCCTCTACCCCATATACGCTCTCAGCAATCCCGTGATGGCACAGCGGCGCGTGCTGCAACGCTCCTTCGTCAAGGGCTCGATAGTTGGACACAGCGTTCGCGCGAGCCAGCGGCGGCCGATGTTCGTGACGCCAGTTTCGTCACGTTACGTTGACGCGCGTACCCCGCGCTACGTTGCCTTGACGCATGCGCGTTAGAGCACGCTCGGCGTCCCTTCGTCACGAAGCGACGCAGACGCGGTGGAGTCTCGGTGACATCGCCGGCGCGAAATGCAGCATGTCGCATCTCGCGCCGGCTGCCTCCAGGGCGCGCCGATGGACGCCGCTCATGCCTCGCGTCGGACTATAGAGTGCGTTCGGCTTTCACCGAACACGATTTGGAATTGACAAAGTGTCCATTTTTTTCATCCATTCCTAAAGGCAATTTTTTCCTAGCAGTTTGTACAGAGCGGCTTCAAGATCAGTCATACGGGGGGAAAGAGACTTAGCGTATCAAAGAATAGTCAATTATAGAAAAGCATTGAGGTCGAAGACGCCAGTCGCACTTGGGGCTCTCAGAATGACTTCCAAGCCACCTTCAGTAGTAACCAATATAGCGGACCCACTGCACCAAAAAAAACTCATTTATTGCTGTGTGCACGTATTCCATTCTTCCGTAGGGTTTCTAGCACCTTTATGGTACGTCCTAGGTATTCGTGTTGGGTTAATCCTGCTATAGCAATGTTATCGAGATAGCATAACGCCTTCCCATCTAAGCTGACGAATAATTACTGACTGGTTAATGGCTCGAGCCTCCGCGACACCAAACGGTAAACGTGTGAATCGAAAAAGGCCGAGGTGGGCATATGTCGTTATCAACTCCTGCGAATGGTTGTTTAAATGGTATCGATAGCATGCTTTCAAGAATCAATATCATCTATCAAATATCAATAAATCAAGTCAAACTTCAAAAAAGACGCACGTAATATCATGAGGAGCAAAGAGGGAACGCGAGAGCAAGTGGCGAACATATGTCAGAAATAAAGTTGTAAGCATGACGATTTTCCGCGAACTGTGCTCCCTCCCACCACGCGCATGTGTTTTACAATGCGTGCTATGTAAGACATAACACAGCTTGATATTGTAGCGCCTGCTAAAGCGCTGACGAGCGGCGAGCATCAGCACTGTTTTTTAGGAATCATATTTTGCTTGACATTTGTCTTACGTGTTACGCACACACACACGCAAGCGAATGGAAAACGGTATTTTGTGCGAAGCTACAGACAGCCCGCTTCCACGCTCTGCTTGACATACCCACCTCATACAGGCGAGCGGGCCGTGATACGGAATCAGCTGCCGTTTTTTATCAGCAATAGCGAGGCGGACATGCCGGCATTTAGCGGGAGTGCAGCGTCCTTTCCATTTTGTTTCTGACAGCGGCCGCACCGGAACGCCCCGCATTTGGTTCAAAGCAATTTCCCACGGACTTTTGCATAGGCGTGTGCACGGGAGGGGGGGGGGGGGGGCAAGGGGGGCGAGAAGGTGGGGCGCAAAATCAGCCCTATACATTGTAGGGGGGGGGGGGCGCAAAGTCAGCCCCATACATTTTCATAATAGGGAGGGGGGGGGCGCTGCGACGAACCTTCGCCCCCCCCCCCCCCCTGAAGGGGAACCCTGCGCACGCTTATGGACTTTTGTATACCCACTCATGCTGATCACCATAGTGCGCTTTTAATAAATCAAGCCCTCCGAAAAATTATCCGTGCCAACGACGAGAACACATGTTTCGGCAATGGCAGTGGGCAACCGTAATGAGCGTTTAATGACAAATGGCGGTCACTTATCTACAACTCTCCAGAACTAACTGGACAGGCTTACCAGTTCGCTTTCGCGCACCTGGTACAATACACCCGACGCTTCCGAACCCAAATCCTTATCAACATTATCTTTTAAGGGCTTACGGCACTGGCCTGGCTTTACAGAATACAGGTTGCACTCTCTACTTCTGAAGTGTAGAGAACCGATGGATCCATTAACAGTGAGAAAACCTGTGTACTTGCCCAGCTGCCTCTCCTCTCTAGCGATTGTGTTCACTAACAAAACAAGTGCCTCGATTATACGCTTCGCATGCTGCTTGTGCTGTCATATTTTTAACATACGCACTTTTATGCATAAATGTATCCTTCTTAGTTGATAGTGAGCACTCGTGTTGTGTAGTTCCTTCTTTCGTCTGTTGTCTCTTCCCACCCTCCCAGTTCGCTGAACGAAATATGAATTACTAAGTAGCCGACCTCTCGAGCCTTTTGCTCTAAAAAAAAAATGCGACCAGGTTAGGCGAGTGTGCTTCCGCCAGTTTCTGCCATAAAATGGCCGGTAGTGTGCGCGCCTGCTAACTTGCTGTTATCACGAGCGGCGCGAGCAGAGATTTACCTTCAGACTTAGAGTTACGGTACAGCTGCCCTTCACTTGGAACACTTGAACTAGTGTATGCCCTTAAACGAAAGTGCATAGGCTATATGTCAGAGGTCGTAAATCTTTAAAAAGTTCAACTTCAGGAGTAATACACACCGCTGGACCTGCGTATTTGCATGACACAGGGTACGCCCGTCGACGTTACTATTAAGTGTGTCGAATCCATACTAGGAACATCATCTACCCTAGTCAAATTGCTATGCCTTGCAGTGCACACTCTAGCGCTAAATGACCCGCTGGAGAACAAATGTAGCACCTTGCCTTGATGTGCCGACAGTCATGCTGGTGGTGGCGTCCCCCACAGCTAAAGCACGCCGGTATCCTGTTCTTGTCGACGGGTCCTTTCCTTACGGCCGCCGTTCCGCGTCGCCGACAGTCACTGGTCGACCGCGTAGTCGCTGTACTGTCACCACCTTGCCGCTTGAAGTCCTCCTCCCGTTCTTGAGTCACTCCCGGTACCGGTAACATCACCATCGCGTAGTTTTCCGTGGCTTCCACACACTTTGTAATACCCTTGTTACACAGGCAGCCGAAACCGCGGTTAATGTAACCGCGGTTACGATAACCGCGGTTCGCTTATGTTACACGGTACGCGAAACCAAGGTTATGCCACTAACCACGTACGGTTGCAGGAAACCGAGCTTGGCAACCTCGGTTAGGCAGTTAACCGAGAAAATAGCGGCGCCCATGAGCGATAAGTGCATGCCGGCGAGCGTGCGTGAAAAACGGACGAACTGGACGGCACGAACCACGGAAAGCCTGATAAGGCTATGGGAAAATCATTTGCGTGATCTGCGGAGCCCGTCGCGCAATGCACAGCTGTACGCGGTAATAACAGCCGAGTTGAACGCTGAACTGGCGCCTGACGTAGAGCAGTTCACGCCAAAGCAATGAGGTTTTGCCGTAAAAGATGCATATATTCGCATAATTGTGCGTTTGAAGAACATTATGCAACAAATAAGGGACATATTTGTGTATAGAACGGCGATCTGCTGATTAGTGCGTCAGGCTAGTTTGTTGTACGCCAGGTGGTGTTAGCCGCATTAACCGAGGACGCTTTCGCGCTGTGTAACATCGGCGAACCGTGGTTGGCGCTAACCGCGGTTCCACGCAGTTAACCGTGGTTGGTCTTAACCGCGGTTAACTTGCCCGGGTAACATGGGTATAACAAACACTTTGTCCCACGTTAGTCCATTGCCTTGAGCGGCAAAAAGCTTTCACCCCCAGCTACGCACACCCACGAAAAGCCAGGCGCCTGAGTGTCTCACTTAAAAATTGTTTGAAACGAGCAGTTCGTGGCCACACGCTTCAATTCTACGGTAAATCGTCAGCTACCTCCCGTAATCCCATGTATGCGTGTGTGGAAGTGATAACGCCGAGCGATTCGGTGCGCCATAGTTCAGAAACGCCCATTTTACTTCTTGATAAATGTTATTTTTAGCACCCTGCGGCAACAATAAAGCTCCGCAGTGTGGTATATGTGCCGTCGCTCTGTCTCATGATAAGCACCTTTGTATTGTTTTTTTTTGTCTTGGACGAACTGTCCGCCTAATGGTTCACCCTGAAGTCATAAAAGCACGTTCAGTTGCTGTAAAAACGGGGGGCGCGGGGGGAGGGGGGGGGGGAAGGGGAAGCCATTATATAATCAGGACTATTGCGATCACGGAATTAAAAAAATGCAATAAAACTGCATGAATGCCGTTGAAATCCGCGCCACCAGTCAGCAGAATATAATTGAACGATACAGGTGAGAAATACGCAAAAGATATTTCTGCGAAACATTCAGGCTATGTAAAACGTCATCCATGTAGTTGTTGATGCTTCATCAGGTGAACAACGTGAAATATTTACCAAGTTTTCTGCAGAAAACTAGTAAAAGAAGGAAATTATTCTTACTAAATACTACATCCATTACAGACAACTAAATGTAGCGCTGTGTATTTATGGTGCTATTTTCTTCGATAGCATTGGTAATTTCAGAGCATTATAGTGTTCCTATACTGAACGAAAATTATTTGTGGTGGAAAATATACGAAGCAAGCAAAAGTGTATGACTCCATCAAAGTGGACCAGAATACAGAAGTTATATTTAGAGAAGTATTGGTTCGAAAGCAAACGAAATAGATAGACAACAGAATAAAAATATGAAATTAGTTTCGCTCCTATGAACCAACAGAAAAGGACTATCCGTCGCCAAGGTATGGTGTTAAGAGCCACATCACTGCTTTTTCATTTCAATAAAATGTAAAAGTTTCGGTGCAAGGGCAAAGCAATGAATGCAATAAGGCGTCTTTCGTTGCGAGCGAAACACCAGCGTTGGCCATAAGCGAAAATTCGAGGTAGATGCAAGTGAAGACGGGAGCCGGAGGGCGTTTGCAGTTTGGCTTTGCTTGTGGCACAGAGAAGCGAAGGCAGGCTAGCGATTGGGAAGGCGGTATTGTGTGTGTGCGCGCGTGCGTGTGTGCGTGCAGATATCGCTATCGCGTTCAACTATTCAAGGCGAAGCTTAAGCGTCCCCCCAACTTTTGTATTTCGCGGGCACCTGTAAAAGCGAAAAAACACTAATACTTAAGTGATAGAAACTTGAAAACTGTGTAATCGGGTGTTTTGCCAACCGATCTACAACTTTTACACTGGAAGGTTTTGGCCAGCTTTGTTGATTGAAATGTTAGTTAACTAAAAATACCTAATTAGCATAAAAAAGAAAAGAAAGACTTCGAGGATGCTTGAACTTCACCTTCAAGCCTAGAACGCGATTGTTCAATCGGGCTCCGTACGCATCGCCTTCTCATTTGCTAGCCTAGCCTCGGTTGTCGGTGGATGGCTCCGCCATGCTGCAAGGAAACGAACGTCTGTACGCATAACATTGGCCGCTTTAAACTACCATGAAATGCTTTCCAAGACTGGAAGTACAGTTACGCAGGTCCACTACGCTAAAATTCTTCCCTTTGCGAATCAGTGAAGAGCCCACTACGCGTTCGTAAGCAACACGCGAACCTGCACAGCTGCTCTCTTAGTTAAAATAGTTGCTCATTGCACAATTCACCTGTTTTGACGCGTGGCGCGATTATACGCTTCTGCCCCGCAATATAAAATGCGTTAAGGAGGCTCCTCGCAATACATGACATTCATATGCAGTTCTTTTTCTTTTCTTTTTTTTTGCGAAGCAGTTTCAAGCTGACATGGCTCTGTAGTAGAAAACCTGCATGCCACGTAGAAGGCCTGGCTTCGATTGTCAGTCGCATAAAAAGGCAACATCGCGCGCAGTAGCCGCAGGGAGGGCGGCGGTTTCGGCGTATCGCGTTAGATGGTCTACGGCGACGATGGCCCAGCGGTTACCAGCCGACGTCAGAGGAAGTGGTCCATACAAATCGATACCCACGCGCCCAAACGGACGGTCAGGGCAAGGTAACGGTTGTAGACCGGCTGGGAACATGTGTGTTGACGGTTTGCGGCGTTGGCAATCGAGGCAGGAGCGAACGAACTTCTGCACGTACCGGTACATCCCTCGCCAGAAGTAGCGTTGTCGAATGCGGTGGTAAGTTTTGGACACCCCAGAGTGCGCGCATTGCGGATCAGAGGGGAATGACTCACATATTTCCGACCGCAGACTGCGGGGTATCACGAGTAGCCACTGCCGGCCGTCGGCGTTGTAATTGCGTCGATGCAGCAGGCCGTCATGTATGGCGAAATGGTGAGCTTGACGACGCAAGGCGCGAGTGGATGGTGTTGCGGACGGATCAGAGAGCAAGTCGATCAGCGGGGCGAACCAATTATCCTTGAGCTGTTCGGTAGCGATGACGTGAACATCGATGACAGAAACAGCAATGGAAGATACTGAGCAGGGGGCTTTGTCGTCAGGCAGAGGCGAGCGCGAGAGGGCGTCAGCGTCAGCATGCTTGCGTCCGTTGCGGTACAGCACGCGGATGTCGTAGTCTTGCAGGCGAAGAGCCCAGCGGGCGAGACGGCCTGAGGGATCCTTCAATGACGACAGCCAGCATAGTGCGTGATGGTCGGTGACGACATCGAATGGGCGACCATACAGTATTATTTATTTTATTCGCAACCTTTTCCATATTTCCCTTACGAACAACGCTGACTTTTTGCTCAAAGCCAATGACGCCGACACCATGACTACTCTATGCAGAATACCGTGACTTACTCTATACAGTTGTCTTCAACATGCGTTTGATAGTGTCGTCATACCTGTATAGGCTTGTGGGTGTACTTTACAGCGGTTAGAATGACACTGTTACGCCAAATTCACAAGAACTCCTTCAGGATCTTTTTGACTCGACAGCAGGTGTTTATATAAGAAAGTTGTAGTGTGTGCCTATTTATGGTATACCCGTTTTTTTAGAAATCACAAGCATTGCGCGTAAATTGAGGTGTTTGTCATCGAATTTCAAGGACGAAAACGAAAGTGATCGCGACGGGCGCTCACGAAGTGCGACCCTTCTGCTACATCAGACCGGTACTGCCCGTGACCAGGTAGTGACGAAATTTTAAGCATGGCGCGCCACGGCCGTATGTATTCGTGAAAAGATCCTAGTCATCTCACTTGTGTGGCCCGTCGCCCTATATATTTTTGCGTGTAGTGTTCGGTGCGTGTCCGTTTCTTTCGAACTGTGCACAAGAAAATGACAGTATCAACCTTTTCTTTTTCTGGGAAGCACAAAACTGAGGGGCAGCCACTACGGCGCTTCTTCTTGCAGGCAGGCGAAATAGTTCTTTATGCATCCTCATAGTTTAACAAAGAAACAGATCATTTGAACGTATTGAAAACACAGCACAACGACGACGAGGACCAAGAGAAAAGAGGGGGACAAACCACAGCGCTGACTTGCAACCGAACGTTTATTGAAAGCACATGAAAGCAACATTGAGTTGCGAGTCAGCGCTGTGGTTTGACCCCCCTCTTCTCTTCATCCGCATCGTCGTGGCGACGTGTTTTGAATATGTCCAGGAATTCTGACCAAGTGGCCCATCTTTCAATCCTTCTATAGAAACAGATAAGCACCACCCATCGCAGGGAAGGATTAAGATGTCTACCTGTGTATTTAAGAATGATTGCCGATTTCTACGACCAGAATCTGCTTCCATGCGCTTTCATTCAAATTTCGTCACTTCCCTCTCACGGGTTGTTCGACTGTTGCGCATGCGCCGCGCTTCGTGCGCGCCGTGTGCTATCATTTTCGATTTCGCACTTGAAATTCGATGATGAGTATTTTGAACTACGTAAAACTTTTGGGATTTCAAAAAAAAAAAAATGGGTGAGCCAAAAATTATCATGCACTACTACTTTATAATATAAGCACCTGCCCGGAAGCCGTTAATTAAATATTAAATTAACGAGTTTTTGTTAATTCTTCCAGTCAACGTCATTTTATCTGCGGGAAGGTATTTTCATTTCGACATAGAGTTCATGTGCAAAACGACAGGAGCTTAACTGTGACAGAATTTTTGTACAAAATCTGTATTATAAATAAAAAACACCCTGTATATATGTTTTGACATGGTAGTAAAGCTGCCTATTTCAGAAAAGTGGGAATAAAATGTCATGCTGGTTCTTTCAGGAGGCAGATTCCTTTCCATTAGGAGCTAAATATATAAATTGAAATTCCTGGTGTGATGACTAATGTAGCTGTTGACTAATGTAACTGATGACTAATGCAGAACGAGTGAGTCACCTGTCAGCAACTATGGATCTTTGTATAATGTCTTCACATTCCAAATAAGATAAATGGGTCATGCAGTGCTTATACGAAGATATTAGTAAGAGCGAGCGCTTATTTTGACTATCTCCTTCAATCCCGCTCATTATCAAATGAAGAGATATGCTTTACTTTACTGCCACATCATTTACATTCTCAAAAATGGGTTTGCCTTGTGCGCGCTGTTCATCCATTCCACTAACGTGACAGCTACTTTTGCACTTTGTTTGTTTGTTCTTGCTTCTACTCTATGGCACGTACCCACTCTGGGGGGATTCGGCCAAGAATGCGTAGTTGAAAATTTTAAAGGCTATTCGAAAAATGTCAAGGGATTAAAACTAATAATAATAAACAAAGAAAAGAAATGGCAATGACAACCCTATTGCAAAAGCCAGCGCCCCCAGCGTGATACCAGTACGTTTTCTGGCGCTGGATCGCACTGGGAACACTGGTACACGCTGGGATTCACTGGCACTTCGGTGAGCGCACTGGGACAGAGCTGGGTCGCACTGGTAGGGGCTTTGGCTTGGCCGCTGTGACGCTGGCGCGTACTGGGAAGCGCTGGAAACGCTGGAATTTTCACTGGAGTGCGCTGGTGCACATTGGAGCCTGCACTGTTTCTTCCAGTGCGGCATGCACGTTTCTGTAGTGTGTGCGGCGGAATGTTTCGGTATCTTTGAATATAGAATGTTTGATTCGATGGTACCAATGGATGCTACCCTAACAGGCAGGCCCGTAGCCAAAATTTTTTTTCAGGGGGGGGGGGGTCCCCCGAAAAAAAATTTTGGTAGCCTTGAAAAACACCGATTTTTATTATTTTTCCTCGGTAAACGCCCCCCTTCCATCCGAATTTCGAGAGGAGGCCCGGGCCCCTAGCCCCCCACCCCCCCCGGCCAGGGGGCCTGCTAACAGGTCCCAAACATTTTCACAACTTCTAGCTTGGCAGAGAAAGAGAATGATAAGCGCAAGACATTATGCACTATATGCGAAATCACCGTCATTTTTATTTTTCCCTTTGGAATGCAGAAAAAATTGCGTTAATAACACAAAGGAGCCAACGCTGATTATTTTGCTTGTTAGCTTGCTTTTTTTTTCTTATTCACGCAGATTCAATAACGGCGTTAATTCTTGCGGAGAACGTAGCAGCGATGAATGCACTTTTTGTGCATGCGCCGCGCATATACCAGTCTGGCATCAGGGATGGGTTGTTGTAATGATTACATTTTGCAGTGTTTATAAGTCTGGAGGCGCCGGTCCTACCAGAAACAGCAAATCGTTACATCGCCGCACAGTTGGCGAGAATCAATTTCTCTCCTGAATTAAGCTAAGAAGTTATTTCAAAAAATAATCTATCACTAAACATTTTAAGAATATAAACTCATTTAATTACATAACAAGGCACCGCCCGTTTCATGGCCGATCCCCCCATTGTGGGTTGCGCCAGAATAACAAGGGCCAACCAACCAACCAATTGAGCTCTGGCTTCGCAACCCCACCCAACGGAGGCCAGAAAAACAGCCGCCGTTCGATATCAGCACACCGGAAACGCATCTCTGGCACTGTTTGCCCTTCCACTCACTTCAGCTGAACTTTAGTTAACCATTAGAAAGGTTCCGAAGCTTGAATGCAGAAACTTCAACCATCGTAACTCAGCTGCGCCGAGACCGGTCCTACCCATCGAGACTCCCAGCGAGCGTTAGGCCTAGTGTGCCGGCCGTGTCCGTCTACATGTTACCGGCGCTTCGCGCTTTAAGTACACGCAATTCTAAAGCGTAAGGATGACAGTAAAGTACAGTTTGGACATTCGTTAACCTAAATCAACCATTGTCCCTTGTGTACGGTGTCCGCACAAGGAGCGATGACCATCGAAGCGACGCGCTTTCAGCAACGCACACAAGCTGAAACCGAAAGCTGCCGGCCGCGCTACCGGTACTTCTCGTGACTCTTATGTAAGAACGCATAATTGTCAGTCGGTTATTTGGTACACCTTAGTGAACTAACATAGTGACATATTCCTTTAGCGCATTGTATTTGTATTTATTTGAGCGGTTTCTTAGTTATAGGTATCGATAGAACTGCAAATCTGTACATTGGCACGCCCGCTGTACTGGCGTATCGTCGCTTGCGCGATAACACTACTCAATACTCAATCATGTACGCACCTGTTTATCGAACTAGTCATCATAAAACCTCTGTAAATGTTGACCAGTAGCAAGAGCGAGAAACGGCTATTTAAAAAATCGGCAGTAACAGCCAGCAAACAGTGCCTGCTCTAGGTGTATTTCATATTTTTCATAGTTAACATGTGAATTCTTAAAGAAACTTAGCGCTCTTGCCATTATCGGCATGTCATCCGGTACCGGCCGCCGTTCGTTTGTGTCTAATAAAGACGCAGTTGTTATTTGGAAAGGAAGATCGCGTCCATCGTGACTGTGCGACATGTAAACATGAAGCCGAACCGTGTGTTTGTTGGTTAAATAGTTGTTTTACGCACAGCTAAGCATGTTCCGGCGTGGCGTAGTAGGTAGAACACTCAGTTCGGAATCGGGAGGTGGCAAGTTCGAATCCTCCTGGCAGATACTTTTTTTTTCATATGGCTTTTTTTTTATTTTTTTTTATTGCGTTAATGCGTTCTATATCACTTCTTTCACTAATATATTTATTTATGGCACATAGGCACGGCTATTTCAAGCTGTACAGCCGTATTGCGCGGGAGTACCAGCGCCTCCCAGTAAAATGCCGCTCCAGCGTCCCAGTATCCAGCGCGATACTGGGCCCATAATCCGGCATGGCACTGGACGCTGGTACCCAGCGGCGCTGGGTTTTGCGATAGGGAAGTAATACATCAAATTACGACACCAAGAATAATGCAGTTGAGCTCGTATTCCAGACTGCCGTATTAACCTGATCGGAACAATTTTGAGGAGATTAGTTAGATTTGACCACAATTTAATACCGAGTAATTTTGAAGACAATATTAAAATGGTACACGTTAAGTAGTTTGAATGAAATTACACACGGCATCGAAGGCATCCCTGTGGCAGTATCCCCAACCTGAGGCACCGAAGCTTAGCACAATTTTCTTCCCACTAATCAACGCCTTTCGTCCTTGTCATGACTTTTTGTCCGCCAGTGATTCACCATCGTGACAGCACGAGTAAAAAAAAATCAAGCATGCACCGATGACACGGCGAAGCTGGTAGCGCACCTTTCGTCAAGCTAACGCATTTCTATGTTTTGCAAGTCTTTCAGATACGTTATATCACTGCTATTTATTAAACATTCTTTGTTAAGCTTTGAGGTGGTAGTATAGTTTAATTGCATCTTGACCATTCCACTCTTATTCACAGGTTTACAAAGAAGCCTTCGCTTCAGATGCTCCGATATGTTGCATCACTGCTCGTTATTAAACACTCTTTGTTAAAGGGTACGACGTTGGGCTAGCTGGTGTTGCATGGTTTGAAGTGGACGACAGCGTGTAAAACAAGGAGGAAGAAAGTACGAATGACAACACGAGCGCAGCGCTCGTGTTGTCATTCGTACTTTCTTCCTCCTTGTTTTACGCGAGGTCGTTCACTTGAAACTCTTTGTTAAGCTTTGAGGTGATAGTAAATCTGCCATCTTTTATAACCACACATTATCACGTGACAGTGGAGACTATGGCACCACGCACGCCATTTGTTGGGCTAACTGTTGCCTTCTTTCTTTTTAGTTGAAGTTATGTCTAGTGGGATTCACCCAATTTCTGTGGCAAATACGCGTTGATGATGATGATAGTTCTGACAGGCCACACTAGTTTCTGTGGTACATACCCGTTTGTTTGGCTAACTGTTGCCTGAATTTTTAGTGGACCAGTGGTGAGTAGCGGGATTTATCCAATGTCTGTGGCATATACCAGTTTATGATGCCCACAAGCGTAACCGCCATTCGCGGACATGAAAGGCTCGACCAAAAACAGCTTCGCTGTTCAAAAATCTTACCCAAGTCGGCTCACAGTACAGGATTGGGACTCTGCCTTAAGAAGTTCCGAGTTACTACCGCAACTACGAGCTGTCCAGAGAGCCGATGACGCGGCGGTGAGGCTAGGCCTCCCAGCCGCCACGGGGGAGTGGCCCGCGGCGTTCCTCTGAAAGAGTAGCGTTTCTCATCTCAGGACCCAAACAAAGTCTTTTGTCTGTCTCTTTCCGCCCGGGTCACAGTCGTGATGCCGAAAACACAGCATACACATCAGCCAATGCGGCTTTTTCGCAATGCCATGGCGCATGTGCCCTTCCACTATCTGAAAGGTCACGAAACAGCCCATGATCTCGGATGCTTTCGTTCTGGCCCCACCGATTTCCCCGGCCCCTACCAAAACGCTACCAAAGCGGCAGAGGACAGCACAGGAATATGTCAAAGGCGTATTGCCAAGATAAAGTACAAAACGCTCGTTGAACTTTTAATCATGGCAATAGGCATTCTCTCTTTTGACGTAAGTTAAAATATTTTGGTTCATAACTGATTAATTCCAACAAAGTCTTTCAAAATGGCTCAACTGAACAAACAGAGCAAACGGCCGGTCAAATGACCCTGTCATTGTTTTAGCGATATGCATGTTATTTTTCAAAAGTTATCTTTTCGTCCACTTTTCTTCAGATTTATACAATTACTTTTAATAACATCCCCTATACTTTCCTTGGCATCATTGTCTGTTAATTATCATTATTACTTTGTCTAACAAAAAAAAACGAGCCCTTCAGTTTACAATTATTTCCTTCATTGATAGCGAGGGTGACGTTCTGGCAGACTTGTTGCCTTCGGGTGGTATGCGAGGGATTATTGGACAGCTGCCAGCTCGTAATAAGATCACGTGCTACGTGACGCCAACAAGCAAAAAGAGTTTTCCACGCTCACCGTAATGGCCACAAGCGGCGCTGACTGACGCTCCCACGTTTAAATGCACATATATACCCTATAAAGTAGACGGGGGTATGACCGCCACCGTAGCTGAGTGGTAGAGCATCGGACGCGTTATTCGAAGGTCGCAGGTTCGGTCCCTGCCGGTGGCAAGTTATCTTTTCGTCCACATTTCTTTCTTCTTATTTACATTATAATTACTTCTAATAACATCCCCTATACTTTCCTTGGCATCATTGTCTGTTAGTTCTCATTAATACTATGTCTAACAAAGAAAGCGAGCCCTTAAATTTTTAAATGCGAAGCATTTCTTTGCCTACTGCAAGCACTTTTGCGTTTCTATCTATCTATCTATCTATCTATCTATCTATCTATCTATCTATCTATCTATCTATCTATCTAGCCGCCTACGTATGGGTGCTCTCGTGATGGCCTCCTTAACTTGGGGTAGACCAAAATTTGTATGGGAGAGTAAGAGGTATTGACAAATATGTCTGGCTGGTCATGACATGAATAACGTGAAAATCCCGTCGCGTACATCGTCAAACTCATTTCTCCAGACAAGTGTGGCTCATACCCGTATACCACCAGCCGCGGAATGCGGGTATGCGCCAAGGACTTTGACAATTTATATCTACCCAGGAACGGCGAGAACAGGCATTGGTAAATTAAATGCGAAAGCGTTAAGAGAAACTGACATCGGTGGTGTGGACAGTGGTAATTTAAAGGCGACAGCATTAAGAAAAGCGGACACCGGTGGCATTGATGCCAACAAGACTCAGAGTCCCAGCAGGAATCGAACCCAAGCATTCTGCGTGACAATCAAGCATTCTACCCCAGAGCCACGTGAGGTCTCGAAACTGCTTTGGAAGAACACCCTATGCAGTGGTAATGTTGGTGAAACGTATATTGTGGTTGCAGTGCTGGCTATCTAATTTTATAAACATTACATACGTGATCCCTTGACGAAGGAGTCATGTCGGGTTAACGTCAGTTGTATACTTAAGTGCCATCCACTGTAGTTGGTTTACGCAGCACTATCCAGGGCTACCATCCTTGCAAGGACAAGCTCTACATACCAGCTTACGGCTTCTGGTGTTGGCAATACCCATGTTTCTGTTAGCATCGTTACACAACTGTAGACAACTGGTTATATGAAACATCTGCGACAGTTCAAGATGTCTGTGCGTGCAACATTTGTACGTAACTTTAGCGTCATTTCATAACGTTTCGCTCAAAAAAATTACAACCAAGTCATCTAACCTCCGGATGCTTCGCATAACATTGATTCCCATGGTACTTGGGATCTGCCTAATTTTTCTCTTTCGGGTTTGTTAGATACGCTTGTCTTTTGGAATGATTGTCGAATTACTATTGATTCATTTTAGATGTGAAGCATCTTATGGCGAAGCTTAATCCGGTGGTGGTGGTGGTGGTGGTGTGCCGCGTGCCCACCCTTACTGCGCATGCGCAAACAGTTAAAAAAAATAAAAATAAAAAACCTCCTCTCCCCCCCTCTCTCTCCTCTAGGCATCCCTCCCCGCGGCAATCACACCCACACTGCGCATGCGCCTCCCTTCCTCTCTCCCCTCTTACACTCCCTCCTCTCTCCATCCATGCCCGCGGCGTCTAACTCCCCCCTGCGCATGCGCGTCCCCCCCCTCTCTCTCCTCTCCTACGCTCCCCCCCTCTCTCCTCTACGCATCCCTGCCCACGGCGTTCACACTCCCACTGCGCATGCGTGTCACCCCCCTCTCTCTCCTCTCCTACGCTCCTCCCTCTCTCGCCTCGCGACGCCGACGCAGGCAGCGTCTGCTAGCGAGTTTCTTGGTTGAAAAAACCGACTGCTCGCGCTGCACAACCGTTCACTGGCCATCCCGTATATATAGCAATGGATCTTGACCTCCAAGGTGGTGCCGGTGGGAGATTTCTCCTGTGCGTTGTTGAACAATAAAAATTCGCAGCGTGCGCGTTAACTAAAAGCGGAGTGCGGGTCTCTGTGTCCAGTCGGAGTCTTCTGTCTCTCATTGCCCATTAGCAGCGATTGGCATGTTCCAGTAGGAAAAACTGCTCCATCACTGCCTGCTTTGCGCCTCCCCAGTTTTCTCTCCTGCGCAACGCTGCGATGAGCGCCAGCGTCAACGCCGCCGCCAGTGTAAGCGTTAGCGCCCGCTGCTTCACATCTACACATGGTTCCCTTTAGCGGGAGATGGTGTAATTTTTTTTTCATGGAGTATCTACGGGCTTATGTACGATGAAAAAAATATGTATACATCATTTTTATACATTTGGGCAACTTGCTCATGCAAAATAAATATTTTCGTGCATTTCTACCTTATGATTCAGTGCTCGAATCACTAACACTTTGGATACATGAACATCAATATTCAAGAAAGCCTAAAATGTGGAACTTATAGTTAGTACTCTTGAAAACAAAGTACAATTTACGTATCAACGTAACTTTATCGAGAATGAAGTTATTTGAAACAAATAACACCCCAGCGTTAACTGCACAAGTACCACAACAGCAAATGATTGAATGCTTCCTTTTAGCTTCTATATTGTTCTATACAGTAGTGAATAATAGTCGTAAGTATCTTCCGTATGCTTCTCGACGCTTTTCTTTGGTGTATTTTCCTTTTGGTGACATGCTCTGTAACGGATGTTCAGACGCTTCCACTGTGGTATGTGAAAATTTAGATAAGTTTGACACAAGAACGCACATCAAGCTGTCAACTCCTTTGAAAAATGATTAGCTATATTGTTTTCTTTTTGTGATACCCGTCAATGCAAAAGTAGAAGATGCCTGGGACTCTTCGTGATGCTTTCAGAACGATTTGGGTATAAATACAGGGATATTGTGCTCCTATATTGCGGTCCTAACCAAGGAATCTGTGCAGCAACCAGTGTTACAATGTTGGCTTTGAAATTCGCTCTTGTCTTGATGCTCGCACTTACAGTCACGGTGGAGTAAGTCAAGTTGTTACTGCTTCCAACTTTATGCATAACATCTCCTGCTCTCCCAACTCTTCTCCTAATGTACATCTTTCCCAGGATTCATGTTCACGACATCCTCAATACTGAATTCATTGTGTTTCCGTTCTTCAGGATGCATCGTAGTACTTTTCTGATTTTTTTTAATAACTATTGATTCATATTTATAGGCATGGAAACTGGACCCTCACCACTTCTTCAAGTAATCTCGTTCATCTATTGAACGCAGCCTAATAAACCATGCGGTCAATTTATAATGCCACCAGATTTATTAGACAGTGAAATCACCAGAAAGCTACGTTTACGTACAGGAAGCAAATTAGAATTGGTGCAAAAGAAATTCAGGGTGATGCGCCTGGTCACTGACGCAACTTGAATAAAACTGGGTTATGTGGTAAGATTGTAGCGCACTAGAGCGGGCTACAACAATCCGTCGTCGTCATCTTCGCCTGGTCGGCGCATTAGCTGCGCCAAACTGACGTTACGTTGTTCTGTGTTTCACTGCGAAGGGGGTTAAAAGCCAGGAAAGCAGGGCAGTGATGTAATGTGTGTGTGCTTACAAAGACTCGAAAGCAAAACTGGATGTGAAAGGTGACGGCTGAAGCAATATTTCACAAATATACACACTAATGACTATTATGGAAAATAATAAATTTGAACTCAGCAATGTTTTAAAAAGTGAGCATACGGATAAATTAGTTGATTGATGATTCAATAAAATACAAAAATTAACAAGACAAATATATAAGGGTGACCAGTTAGCAAAAGCAAATACACAGATATTTAGGAGACAGATACGCTCCCATATCCGTGTCTTTTATGCAGTGTAGAGATGTCTTGAAATCAACATCCTTACTAGAGCCTATGACGGTGAAACAAGGTTGGTGCCGAACCGAATTCAAAACATATTCTCCATTTCCTTGCAGGGCTGGAAATAAGCCCAACGCCAATGCCTTGCCACCAGATTGCATCAATCGAGTAAGGAACAAAATATTTGTTACCATGCTTATTTAAGCTAGTGTACTTAAAATGTATCAAATCTGGCTGGTCGGTATTCTTCGAAGTAACTTCTTAGCATAAAAAAAGTGTTTGGTCTTTTCCTTGTTGTCTTGTCCTTAATTTTTGGCGGTGCAAAGTTAGCAAAGCTGGACTCTTATCTGCTGTCACGCGCAATGCTGAATATGAGCTGTCAACGTACTGTGAATTTTTGTCCGGTGTCCAACACTGCTAGCATTATTCAGCTGCATCAATTGTGGCAGAACGACCCTGGCTAAAAGCGAGTTATAATCTGCATTTGTGATAGGCCGTCATGCAGGTAGCCTACAGACAATGCAAATAATGCCACAAAGCTCACCGATAGCCGGTGTATGTTTTTTAATTGCCTTACTGTGCACAGGTGTATTACGAAGTAATATTCGTATTACTAAATAAGGTGGCTTTGATATGATCTTTAGTTTGATTATGTCACCCCCTCCAACTCTTTACCTAAAACGTCATAACAAAAAATATCTGGGGTGACATTAAGCTTAGACTTAACTGCGATTCCCAGAAGCAGTTATGAATAGAGAAAAATATTCACAAAACATTCACAATTTCTACTCTTCGTGGAGAGTTCATTTTAGGAAAAATATTAGTGAAATTTGTTCGAGGCATAACCTGATTAGTTTTATTTAACAATAATTAATTACAATGGTAATATGTGTAACTCTCTGTAACATCATTATAACATGTTAAATGTGCAATAACTGCTTTTTTATGAGGTTTTGACAGGTTTATTACCAATTTGGAGGCATTAAATTCAATGTATCAAGTACGATACAAAGGGCATCACAGCCTTAGTAGCGACCCTCGCTCGTCGGCGTTCGGGCGCACGGGTGTATTATATCTTGGGTTAGCTTTGTCGTTCATTGCACTGCTGAGGCGGCTCTCAGTGGCCCGTAGAGAGAAGTGAGTGGTGGAGATAATCTCCGGAAGGTACTGCGACTATCACAGCTGCTCACAAGAAAAAGGCGTTCTTTTTCAATGAACTCACTGAATTATTTTTTATTAATTACTTGGGCAATCAATTAGCCTTTATATTATTAAGTAAACTTACGCTGCGATATCATATGTATGCAGTATAGCTTCTGAATTGAACCGGAATGACCAATTTCATGTACGTTTTGTTATTTTCAAGCAAATGTTTTGATTATTCGGAGAACCGGGAGTATGCGCTCTACCAGAAGTGCTGGCTAGCGAAACAAGGGCGTCACTCTTTGCTCATGCCACTAAACTATGATTGTACACTAGTCTCTGTTGACATGATTGGAGAGTGAATCTATTGGAAAGCACAAAAAACGTTATCGCGAAATGCATTCACCGTTTGAGAGGCATGATAAGTGGTACAAAAATGAACGTAAGCATTTTTGTTAACAATACATTTTTTTTCCTCCCTACCCTTCTAGCCTTGCAAATTCGTAGGTGATCCTTACTGCGGACCAGATTGCAGATGTAACAAAGTAGGCAACACTCATGTGTGTCTCCAAAACTGAAACCTACGGCACCATGATACCGTGTGTACACGAAGACCAAAACAATAAAGCTTGTTGCCACTCATCTGACAGCGTTCATCTGTATTCTTTTTCGTTATCAATGGTGGTGAAAATATTCTTGAATTCTCGCTAATTCTCGCATATTGTGTGTTAAAGGCGAACGATTACGAGGCACTACGTGTAGCTTCGTGCGCATTAGTTTGACCACATGGGTTTATTTAACGTGTAGTTAATGCAAGTTTTACGTGGTTGTTGCGTTCCTCGGGCAATGGAATGCAGTTCTCTTCCCAGGGATTCGAACATGTAAGCCTCATTCTTAATGCCACATGATCAAAGCTTCCATGCTGCTGATGTACAGTGGTCATGGCGGTTGAAACAAGACGTTGAAAATTTGTCCTGAACAAAAATGTAAACGTGCAATATCCTCTTTCTTCAACTAACAAGTACAGTGTTTTTTTTTTCTTCGTAGGCAAATAAACTTTGCCATCTAGCTTACCCGAATCTGTGGCAACTTATGTTTCGATCCGCTCTTTTGAACGGCAGAACATGCACCGGCGTGATAGCGGCGGGCTATTTATATACACCGTTTACTGCTGATGGTACGCAAACTCGGATGAGCTTGAGGGTGTTTTCTATCATGCAACGCTTCTACATTTTCTGTGATCTTGAAAACTGCCCTTGAGACACGCATGAAGTACCCAACTCGTGATGTGGAACAAAAAAAAAAGAAAAAATGCCCCCCACCTCCCCGAAGGGAATCGTGAGGAAATGCGAATGCATTTCGCGCGCGCTTCACTCCATTTATATATGGTGGTTGTGGTTCGAAGAAGGAAAAGGCGCCTAATTTCTGCAGCCCGGTCGGGAGCACGGCGCAGCGCCTGTTTTTTTTTTTTTTATCGCGGTAGCTCCGCTGAGCTCCCGCGATGCGAGCGCCCTCACGCGCCAGAGCGCGCTCCTCCTCTCCACTTTGCTAGGGGCGAGGATAAGCGCGCGCGCCCGCAGCTTTTGCTATGGGAGAGAGAGTGAGAGCGGAGAGATAACACCTGCCGGCGCGCGGACACCTCCTCAACCTATCCTCCTCCCCGCGGACAACGCCGGACAACGCCGGACAACGCCGGATGCCTGACATAGCCCGACTATGAAATGCATTCGCATTTAAAAAAAACCAGGACCACCAAAGGTCCTTATCTATAGGACCTCGGTGGATGGATGGATGGATGCTATGAGCGTCCCCTTTATAACGGGGCGGTGACATGTCTGCCACCAGGCTCGAAAAAAGACTTTCTTTTTATGGTGGTCTAATGCCTTATCTACATTGATTAAATCTATGTTATTACAGCAAAGAAAAATATAAGTTCACGGTCCATCTCTCTGCTTCTTAAGGCAGAATGACCTTATTTTCCCCCTTTTTCATTTTTGTCCTTTATCTCTACTTTTCTGCCACCAATACTCTAACCGTCTCTTACTTATTTCTATCGCGGACGTGTTCAGCTTTCCATTGTTGTCCCTAAAACCCAAGGCTTCATGTAGACTCGTGTCCACACGTATATCTGGGTGGATATCGCCACATTCAATCAGTACATGTTCCATCGTTTCCTTAGTTCCCCCCACAGCATGTACATTGTTCTTCCTCGTTACAGAATCTCGCTTTATAGCTACGCGTTCTAAGGCAACCCGACCTTGCCTCAAACAGTAAAGCGCTTCCCCTTGAATTATCATAAAACCTCTCCCTCCTTATTTCGTTTTTTCCCTTTCGGTAGTCACTGAGAGCCGGCTTCTTTTCCATCGCTGTCATCCAATAAGTCCTCTCCGCCTCTCTGACTTTTCGCTTAATGCTCCTTGTTGCCATGTCGCCCACACTGCTAGCCGTATATTTACTGGTGAGCCTCCTAGTTCTTTTTCTCCACTGCGTGTCGAGGCTTTTTCTATACAAATACCTGAAAACCTTCCCTGCCCATCTACTCTCCTTCATTTTCCGCAGCCTCTCTTCAAATCTAATTTTGCTCTGAGCTTCCCTCACTTCAAAACCTGTCCATCCCATATCACCCTTTACAGCCTCATTTGTCGTCTTCCCGTGAGCGCCCAACGCGAGGCGTCCCACAGTCCTTTGATTTACATCCATTCCAGATTGCACCTCTGACTTCATGCACACCACTGAGTTCCCAAATGTAAGCCCCGGAACCATCACACCCTTCCACAGCCCTCGAAGCACCTCGTACCTATTGTATCCCCATAACGCTCTGTGCTTCATGATTGCAGCATTCCTCTTTCCCTTTGTTACCGATGCTTTCTCTTGTACCTCCATATATCTATCCCCCCTCATTTACCCACACTCCGAGGTACTTGTATTCGCTTACCCTCGGTATTTCTTGGCCCTGTATTAAGACCGCATGGTCTTCGTGATCATTGAATACCATCAATCCACATTTTGTTGCACTAAAACCTAGTCCTAGGTTTTACGTCTCCTGCCACCACGTGGCAGGAGACGCAGAAGCGTCACTCCACGCGCCGCAGTTAAAAAGAAAAATAGATGTCTAAGAGCCTCGGGTTCTGCATTGTCGACACTTGCAGCGCGTTGCTCAATCACAAAGGCGTAACAACTGTGACAGTTGCTAGTTCACGCTTGTCCTGTGTATACCTGTGCGTTCTTTTCGAGCGTCCTTCTATGTGCTTAAGTGGCTCGCTGCGACTATCGAGCTGCTTGTGGTACTTCGTGTGGCATTCCGATTTCTCGCTATCGCATTCATTGTTTCGCCCTTGCGGTGAAACTGTGACTCTTTAAATTATTCCTTAATGCCCAAAATGGGAGAAACTATTGACAACTGATGAGAAAAAGGCCAATTGAAAAGGGTGGCTAGAAATGGACATCATTCAAACCCGAAGTGACAGAGCCTGACATATACAAAGCACAAATATGTTTCACATACGGAAAATGTGTCATAGAATAAATCCCACTTTTGCTTAAGTGAGAAGCAATAAAACCCACGGAAAGCCCAGTTAACAAGCTTACACTTAAGGATCTAGCAATTGGTAGGGAGTGCGGTCCATTTAGTCAAAGTAATTTCCCTGTGTGATTCACACAGAGATGATGAAAGGGAATAGCTCGCAATATACGTTTTATTACTACTCGAGACTTCATAGTCTCGAGTAGTAATAAAAGTAGCGAATAATATTCACGTAAGATAATAGTCATTATCTTATCTGAATGTTATTCGCTACTGTTTTTTCCGACATTCAGTAACAAGATATTTTCCACGGGTTAACAGCTTCTACTGTCGTAGGTAGACACGACGCCCACAGGCGAGCTTCCTTTCTACATAAACTGATAGGCGCTTCTCGACTGTCACTTTAGGAATTCTTCGACCCAAACTGAGAGGTTGAACAAATACGTTGAATTACAGGGCTTTACGTATCAATACCAGGACATCGATACGAATCAAGCCGTAATTGGAGACACTGTATTAATTTCGACCACCAGGCTTTCATTACCACTCCCCAAATACACGGTGAATGGCGCCTTCACATTCCACGCTCCTCGGAATGCGGTTGCGCGGCTGGCATCTGATTCCGTAACAACCTCATCATAATCATCATCACCAGCCAGAGTACGCCCGCTGCAGGGCAAAGGCCTTACCCGTGTTACGCTAATCAACCCGGTCCTGTGCTTGCTGAGGCCGCGTTATACCCGCGAACTTCTTAATGTTATCGGCCCACCTAACTTCCTGCCTTCTCTTGGAATCCAGCCTGATACTCTTGATGACCTCTTAAGTAAGCTGATACCTTTTAAGTAAGCTCTTAAAGGGGTACTGACACAAAAACTTTGGCCTCGCGTTTTTTTTTGCTGCAATGGGTTGCTGGGGGCCTGTTAGTCATAACACGGCACCTCGTTTGCGGCAGCGCGCGACAGGTATTTAA